>VXBQ01013009.1:427751-443278 GCA_013400175.1 Phainopepla nitens | reverse complement strand
AGAGGGGAAGGGGAGAGGGGAAGGGGAGAGGGGAAGGGAGTATGTGGAAAAGAACAGAAAGAGTGCCTGTTTGGGAACTTACTGGTCTAATAATTGCACATAGAAAAGCTATTCTAAAACAAACTGTAAGTTTGCTACATTCAAGACTGCCAAAATGAAATAAAATGCCAGCATGCCTGTAGAAATTACATTTGATACTCTTCTGCCAGGTTGCCTTTCCTCTGTCATACGCCTCCTAATTTTAAGACCCCCACTTCAAATCCCCCCAGAGAATCTTGCTTCCCTTATAGCTTTAGGTGGGACAGTTCTGGAGATGAACTGGAGTTTACACAAAGATGACTTCTGCATAATAACACTACACAGAATTCAAGACTGCAGAAACTGGAAGACAAGGGATGAATGAAGCAATTTAAGGAGTTTCTTCCTTTATGCTGCCTACAGCCACAGGCGAAAGCAGCCCCACAGAGCAGAGCTTAATTCCCAAAACCAGCTGTGCTACCAAACCAAGCCTGTAGTTAGGCTGGCATTGCTCAAAAACGTAATTTCTGCCTTGCCCCCAGAGAGGCATGTCCAGCATAGGCACAGATTTTACGTGTTAAAATTCAAGTTCTTGACAAATGTCAGTATTTTTATGAAGACAACACAACACACATCTTTGAGAGACTGCCACACTTGCAGACTCCTGCCTATGTACAACCAAGAGTGAGAATAACCCACTATGTCTTCTACATGTAATCTGCAAGTCAGTCTCCCAGGTCTTTCTCTTACCATTATCGTACTGGAAGTCAAAAAAAGAGCAATGCTGGTTAGAGCTACAGAGCTTCCCTGTCATGAAAGATTAGCACAAGAGAAATCAAGAAAGGTAAGAAAAGGGAAGAATATTTTTGGACTGAAAAAACCCCAACCAAACCCAAACAAAAAAACCCAGAAAAAGAATTTGCAACCTTAAAGCACTACCAGTAAAACTGTCCATTACAGCTTTCTTTCCTGACTCCCTCTTAAAACAAATACATAAATAAGCAAACTCCAAAGGAGTCAAATAACAAAGTTCTACACCCCATGCTATCACTCCCAGCATCCTTAACTCTGCACTGATGAAGCAGGACTGCATTTCATCCCAGGTCTTGTCAACATTCTGTATCTATTCACACCTATTTTTTCATATGCTTATTTCTTAGTTTCAGGCTCTGAAGTGAGAGAGATGTTGACAGGACACAACATGCATAAGCAACTTAAGAGTACAGTCCAACTATGTCTATGGTACTGGATGCAGCAACAACTGAAAAATCCAGCATGTGTATCCAAAGTTATTACTGCCTTACCTATAGGTACTAACTAAATATGGAAACAAAACAACTTTCCCTTGAGTAAATAAAATTTATTTCCAGAAGCAAATACTACAACAGTTCAGTTCTCCACTCCTGGCTCCCCCTGAACCCTCAACTCTTCTGCATGTACTGAACAACCTTCAAAAACTATCCATCTTTTCATCAGAATATGAGGACAAGTATAGTTGGCCTAGAGTTGCACTCATTCTGAATGAATTACAGAACTATGCAACTCTAATCTGTAGGGATCAAACTCAGTAACAAATTATACACTCCCTAAATCTTTGACCTTTACTGTGCAGTAAGAAATAATACTTGCAATAAAGCTGAAATTAAAATATTATTATATGTGACAGTACTATTTCAATAAAATATAACTTCTTTTGTATTGAACTAAGAAGCAACAAACTTTTGATCTCCTTTCACAAATGGCATTTCTTTGTTGCAACAGCAAGAACTAGCGCCAACAACTGTTTATTAAAGTTTCAGAACAGAAAATAAACTTATTTTCACCAAGAACAGTCAAACACTGGGTAATTGCACCTTCAGACTATCATTTAGCAACTTGAACTGTTGGGTAAAGTTTTCTAGGATGCAATAATAGAAAGGCATGCACATTGGGAAGGGCATGTTTACCTTTCAATCGAGCTGGGTATCAGCCTGTAAGTTTCACTTACTGGGACTCAAGTATGTCAGCTGTTTTTCACCTATCAGACTGTTTGGATTTTCACATTCATAGTCAGTTGCCTGTTTCCGAAACTCTTCTCAAGTATGAGCTGAGTAAAAAAGCAAAATTATTTTTACTCCACCCAGGCTTTCCTCTGCAATGTCCCTCTGCCCTCCAGCACACTACTTTTGATATACCCAAGTACTGGAAATGAGATTCCAGCTTTCAGAGGCTAGTATTAAAAAACAATGCACAGGGCAGCTTGATCCTAAAAGAGTCTGTGGAGAAAAAAAAATCTACATTCTACTCTAAAGATGAACACCGATCTCATCAATGATGAGAAGTCTCAAAGCCTCCCCACCTCAAGGTGAAGAGAGCCTTCTGAGCTTTGTGTCTTGTAAAAAATGATTACCCTTTCAAGGTCTTACATTAAATGAGATTAATCTTTCAGATTTCAGTCCACAACTTCCTCCCTGTCTTCTGCTCTCCAGACAACTCCTTCTGCTCTAATTAGCTTTAGGTGTCTTATTTAACAAAATCATTTTAAAGGCCATTTTTAAATCACACTGTGAATAGAAACATACACTCCAACAGTCGGTTGCATGCAGGCTGTTCAGATTTCCATTAACTACTTTATCAGCCTTCCTTCAACTCCTAAGCTGGAAGTTTCAACATTTACAATAGTAAACAAACCAACAAAACAAAAGCCACACCCAAGCAGGCAACTAAATGGGACTATGAAGAAACACACTATTTCCCTATGTTGTTTGCTATCTCAGCTGAAGCTGGGAGAAATGGCAAAGATTGACAATACTCCCTTCCTGGTCCAGTTTAGCGTATTTTGAGCTAACTCAGCTGTTTTCATAAATACTTAAGTCAACAAGCATTCATGGAGCTTTCCATAGGCTCTGCTATCAAATGCAATACAATACACTGGCTCTGCAGTCTGGAAATGGGGAACACAAACTACCCAAGAAATGATGCAGGAAGAAACACTGTTTCAGTTACTGCCCCTGTGTTGTGTTACAAATCAAATGTCTTAAAAAAAAAAATCAGAAAAATCCCTAAGACATGAACAACTAAGGGGTGCTATTTGAAAGATGTTGCAGTTCAAGTTCTACAAACTACAACTGAGTTACTTCAGCGATAAACTACAGTTAAAAAGTTACAACTCTGTAGATTTTCACTGAGCAACTAAGATGTTCTATTCGTACTCTCACAGATGCCAAAGAGCCAAGACTACTTAAGCTTCCTAAAGTTGGGATACTGCTCCAAATCACAGCAAAGGTGATCTGACAACCTCCTGCCTCCCCCTAGTAATAACATTTTTTCTGAATTTTTAGGGATTCAGCTCAGTGATCTAAAGCAGCAGAAAGTTTTCCTTTGTGCGGGCAAAAGGGAAGGATAGGCTTTGTGCAGGAAGGGAACTCCCTGAAGTGGCTCACATTGGGTGGGGAAAACAGCAGAGCAAGACAAAAGAAGTGACATCTGAGGCCTGGAGAAGGGAAGAGGTGGGTCTGCCCTTTTCAGCATCCGACAACCATCAGATTCATCCTCCTGCAATGGAGAATTGTAAACAGAAAGGAAACTGGGATTATCCCATAAATTGCTCTCAAGTTTTGTTTGAATTCATGAGCAGAATGAGAACTTCTGGCCTCTCAAACAAAGCAGGCAGGTCTACAGACATGAAGTCCACTCTAAAAAAACCAGTCCTTTGGATATGTGGCATGGGAAGATGTCCTCCTTGGCTTTCACCAGCCTTGGAGAAACTTAATTCTGATAGCTGCTATGAGACAGCTGACAGCTGCTATGAGATTCATATNATATATATATATATACACACATCTTCAATAAAATACACTCTGTAACATTTAAGATATCTTCTCTTACTATTTCCAGTTTTTAATCCAGAACTGGACACCTGCCTTGCTGGAATTATTTACACATTTAATTTCTTTTAAGCAAATCACCCTTTAAAGGGAGCTTGGACTAATCTGACATATCTAGGGTGTTTTCCATTCCCCAAAGATAACTAATCCAGCTTTAGCAGCTTCTCAGACAAGCCATTTCATTCATATCTAGGAGTTCAGAAGCTGGAACACAATATCATTTAAGGTACAGAAGCTGATCTGAAGCTGGTTTTGTCAAGTAGCAGGCTCAAGGAAGAAGGCAAACCTGCAGGATCAAAAGGATTTTTTGACCTGGCTCAGGGGTTAGGAGACAGATCCCATGATTTCACATATCTGCACAATGATATAGGCAAACAATGAAGATTACAGTAAAAAAAATTTATACACTCATTTTTTACTACTATGGAAAGGGAAAAATTAGGACTTTCAACTTCACTTGAAAGGATGCCTTCACATCCCTTTCAAAGCAAAAGTGAACAAGTGTCCAGGAATATTGATGGAAGGAGAGAAAAGTTTACAAAAACAAGACAAATACAACCTGATGAACATATAACACTGCTGGAACAACTGTATAGAGAGACATTTTTCTGTATTAAATGTTTTAAAACTTAATGCTGTTATTTATAAGAAAATTCAGCAAAAGCCAGATGAATAGTAGAGAGCAAAGCTTGGTGAGGACCAGTAGAAAAAAACAACAAAAAACTCTCCAAAAACCGTTGGAAAATGCACTTTGAACTGAGAAAGCCAAATGTGTGAAAAGAGATGGGTCAGAAAGAACAGCTATGACTTGCACCTGGAAATTTTAAGTTTTGTTAGACTGAGACTTCAGGTTCCTATTTTACGACTAGATAAAACTGAAGTTCTCATACAGAATGCAGGTGATAACTGAGTCATCAAAACAAGATTAAAATTATCTTGCTACATTAAAAACATCTTGCTGTGCTGTGTTATGGTAAGTTCTCTGACTTTCACAGATAACACAGAGCAGCTGAGGTAGGATAGGACCTGTGAACTTCAGCCTAACTACTCCAGATCAAAGCAGAGTCAGCTAGAGGAGACTGCTCAAGTCTGTATCTGGTTGGTTTTCAGTAGGTCCACAGTCTCACTGGACAACCTGTGCCCATGCCAAATCATCCTTACAGCAAAAAAAAATAAACCCACAAATCAAAACAAACAGGCAAGCAGACTTAAAAAAACAAACAAACAAACAAAAAAAACCCCACCCTTCTTTCTTCTGTTTTAATGGTAATTTATTTTGTGTCTTGTCACTGAACACAACTGAGAAGGGTCCAAGGCTCTTTTTTTCATTCCCTCTCCCCAGTCAGGTACATATTAAATAGAACTCCCCCACAAGCTTTCTCTTCTCCAAACCAATGCACCAAAGCAAATCAGAAGTGAATATGCTCTTTTAACAGTGCACTCCAATCTTTGGTATCACACCATTCAGCACACTTCAGGAACCCATCTACCCGGACTAATGATAGAGTTTACTTGCTGTTCCCACACCCAGTGCCTCTCAGCCCTGGAAAGAGTTCAAACCATGTTAAATAATAAAAGTATCTTAAAAATTGTATTTTTTTTCCTCATAGAGAAACATTATGAACTTCAGCTCTAAGGAAACTCACAAGAAGCAAGTTTATTAACGAGTTGCAATGCTTACAAGAGACAAGTCACAGCTATTCTAGCTTTTACTTTTCTTCATAGTTCTTTTAACTGCTCTACACAGTTCCAAAAAAGGAACAACTAGAACTCTTCCACAAACTAACTGAACACTAGAAAACTTTTTGCTAATAGAAGCGTTTACTAAGGAAAATGCATAGATGTGCCATGAAAAGTCACACCATGTGCACAAACAAGCATGCCAGCAAACTTTAAACACAGGCTGGTCTGACATTTGCTTCTCTGCTCAGAATCAAAGCATTCGTAACCAGTGGGGTATCTCACAAGTGTAATGCACATGCAAGACCAGGACTGCAAGTTCCTGATTTACAGACAGTGATATACAGTTCAAAAAAGAGAGGATACAAAATTTATCAAAATCAGAGAAATTCTGTATTGGTACTCCTTTTGCAAGGTGGGGGGAAGAGGAAGCTTCCAGTTGCTGACCATGTTTTTAATCTACATTCATAGTTTGTAGTATTGTGCTGAGTATTTATGTTAAAATACTAAAAAATTCTAATATATCTGTTCCTTGCTCTTAAGAGCTGATACATACTGATCACGTGTACAAGAAATATATACCAAAGCCTTTAAACTAATTTCAGGGATTCATTCAATGCAGACAGTGTAAAAATGTTATCTTGCACTTAAACTATAACATGAAATTCACAAACTTCAGATTTTATGTACATCAGCTTCTGAGTTCAGGTTCTCTGTTTTCAATTTGATTTTCAGTATTCTATTTGATTTGTTTCATAATTTCTTTTTCTTAAATAACAGTGAAGTTTATAGAAGCAGCTGAACTGACTGCATATTTACCACAACAAATGCACACTGCCAGTATTTATTGCAGTAAGAAACTTCAGAGGATAGCAGGGGGGAAAAATGTAAAACAAAACCAGCTGTGATCTCATTAGCCAAGCTCATTATATAAGACCTCATCAGGCACCACCCCACAATAATGTGAATAAACCCTATGGACACTGGTGAGGTGGAACTGATCATATACAGAATTGTATAACATATATAATCATATAGCACTACAGTACACTGTCAACTTAGTAGCTGAAGTTCTAGGATCCATCTGCATAAGAGCTTCACTGAGGCACCCTGCAGAAAGCCCCCTTGGCCTACTCACTACAGCACGAGCAGGAGCTCAAATCCTAGCACAAACAACAGAGTACGGGACAGGGAACGTGTTGCCCAAAACTGAAACTCCAAAACAACTTCAGCATCCTTCCATAAGTATGTTTCATGTTAGTACCATTTAGCACTTCTGCAACATGAAAAATATAAACAGAATTTTATTTTGGGTTATTACATATAGGCTTCATCTTGATTTCTCAATTTGTCTCTTTCTTTGATTTGTAAAAAATTTATCCACTTTGCAGTTTTGTTTTAAGTTCTGAAAAACAAATGGGCTGTAATTATATGAAGTTTAACAAACTTTTGGTAGTTCCAGAGGATTTTCCCCCCTTTCTCCATCAGTTTTGTCACATTAAAGATGAACTGCACTGCTGTGTGCAAACCTTTACTGGCAGCCTGGAGCCAAAGTGATCATCAGCTACTACAGCCTCTCTTGCAAGAATCACTTATCAGGATAAGAAAATTTCCTAGATAAAGCTGTTCAACTTTTTAAGCAATTTTTCAAAACATTCCAGTATTTTGAGCTAGAGTTGTAGAGTTTTTTGACTGAGCCATTTTGAAACAAACATGCAGCTCAGAAAGTTAAAAATGTTCTCAGATTTCTCCTCTTCTGCAGCCATTTTCACTTTCTTATTAATTAGTTTGTGTTTGAGTGCTACAGTCAACAGGTCAATGCTGCACTAGAATAGAGAGACCATTTCCATTAGAAACTTTCTTTTTCTGGGTTTTTAACTATTTAAAAAGTAAAACTTAGGTGTTAAAATCCACAAAAAAACTCAGACATTTTTTAATACAGTATTTTGCCAGCCCTCTCCCCACCTACAACCAGAAGATAATTTCTTGGTCATCCAGATCCACTGAGATACTTTGTTTTGTATGAAATGCCATTAACAAAATAATAATGCAACATGACAGCTATGATAGAAATTAAATCATGTAGCAACAAAGGTATTTTTTGCATAATTAGTCCAAACTTCAACATGAATTAAAAGAATACTTTACATGAATCTAAGCATATACCATGATTCCTGAAAAACTAACTTGAAAAAACACCTGAAAAAGACCATCTTTCCTTTAAAACACAAATGAAAATTTCTGCAGACTTGATATGAGAAGACTTCCAGGTAGCCACATGACAATACCAGTCTTCCAAGAAACAGACACATTTCAATAGCGTAAATTTATTTAACATGACTACACTAGTCTCCAAAGATACATTTTATACCCTTAACACACATTCATTCAGACAAAGGGACAACAGCATCTACTCAGGGAAGGACAAAATAAAACAGGTATAATATGCAGATATCAACAATAGAAACCTCAAACTTTTGAGTGATAAATTGAGATAGATTTTATCAACCAACCAATCACAAGATTACAAGCTAAAACTCATACTCTGGAGACTCAAGATTTAGAGAAGTATTAGCCATCAACATTTGTAAACATGTGAAGATACAGATATTTATATATATATAGGTATATATAAAAGAATAACTAAACTATTAAAATGACCTTTTTCCCCCCTTCTCTGGTATGAATATAAAACATTCCAGGTAAGGATTTACACCTATCTACAACACTTATGGTGAGCCTAGAAATCATCCACCAGCCAGCAATGATGGAATTTCCCAAGGGTTTGGGTGGCATTAGGCAAAGCTGACTGCTAATGTTCACATTTCACTCTGAAGATGCATGTGTATTGATGATCCAGAGCTACACAACGATTTCCTCAAGGTCCCCAAATGATACAGTAGCTGAGAAACCAACATCCCAGAAGCCAACATCCCATTATACCACTATAGTCCCTATTTTCATTTCCCTGCATCTCCACAAAGAAAAGACAGAAACATAAGTGGGGGAAAAAAGTGTTCAAAACTTCTCCATGAAACAGCAGATAAAGGCCATCAACTAAGCTGAATACAAAAAAAAAAAAAAAAAAAAAAAAATTCCCCAGACAAAACAAACCCCCCAAAACCCAACAAACCAAACACCCTCATAAAGAAAGAAAAAAAGGTGTTTAACATCTGTTTTGGAAAGTGGGTTAGTGTTACAAAAACATTAAAAGTTTCTGCAGTTTCAGGGGAAGTAAAGAAGACATGATTCTAAAACCATGCGAGGTTATCCTTACTTCTGTTATCCTCAGAGAATTTTACTCTGAAAAATGAAGCACTTAATCATTGTCCATTTCTATGTAAAAAGACCTAGCCCTGAAAAACAGAAGTGCATGACCAATATCAAATGCCATTAGCTAATTTCTGGGCAGAAGGATTTCAATATATGTAATATAATTTATTTATAATTTATGTAATATAATAATATAAAATTAATTCAGAGCAGGTTTTCAAGTCTATACCTGCTCAGTGACATGTTACTTTTGAGATATGGTAATACAAAACCACTCTCTTTTGGCCAGGGAGAAACTTCAGCAGACACACTCACATCACTGCGAAATTTAGGAGATCAGGCAAACTCTACTGAAATGAAGAAAAGACCCTGGTCAAGAAAAAAGTATTAGATATACTGAAGTACATGAGAGATATTTGATTCTGACATGAACAAGTTAACATTCTGACATTAACAGTTAACATTTTCAAGGCAATTAATTGCAAAGAATAAACATTCTGCTTGGAATGCATACGGTTCCTTAGAAATTGACTGTATCATTTGCTCAATACAAAGTGTAAACCTAAAAGATTAGACTTACTGTATTCCAGGTCTTTTACACTAAGTTATCAGAGATGCAGAGTATGACAAAATAAGGAACAGAAATATTACTCTGGTTTAATTTTAATGACAGGTTTAAAAAAAAAAAAACCAACCAAAACAAAGAAAACTGGGAGAAAAGAACACCTACTCAACACTGCACTCACCTATGTCACCATGCACAATTAGGCAGTGACTGCCTTCCATGCAGAGAAGGATGCAGTTCTCTGGTTGAATAATAATTTTAGTTTCTATATTATGATTTTTGCTTTAAAATTCATTTTGACATCTTCAACAGGAAATGCCCTATAAATTTAGAGCAGCTTTTAACAGTGGGATTGAAGAGGGATTGTTAGCTCTTTCCTCTAAGGAACTCATAGTTTAAGGACATCGTCATCAAGTGACACAAATAACTTGTCTTAAGAGCAGAGAACAAAGATAAAGGAGGTTATTAGATGAACATTCCACCTACTTGGCATACAACCTCATGCTAAGAGATCACCTCTTGCAAGAGCAGAAAACACTTGCCATGAGATGAGAAGGGTTGTTGATACCCTTACAGTGAAAATACTCAGCTTACTGACATCGGTGTTTGTACACAGAGGTTTGTTGCAGTGAGCAGCAAGCTACACCACTTCGCCATTGAAGTTCAATATTGAACAATCCACACTCAGCATCAGAAAGCGTGACTCATGAATGTCCTGCAGTCACACTGGTTTTCAAAGTGGGAGGCATGGAGCAGGTTGCCAGCAACTGTGAGAGCACGGAAATCAATGGTTTGTACACACGTATGCACATAAACAGCCGCAGTTTAAATAATTTTCCAGCATACATCTTTTGCAAGAAAATGCAATTACACAAATGCTCACAAAACAAAACCCCAAAAAATTTAAAAATCAAGTGTTAGTTAGCTCAAAACAAACAAACTAAAAAACCCTCCAGCTTGCTGAATCAGTGCAAGCGTCAAATGGTATCAGAAGTGATAGGGTTCTGATTCACATTTACAGAGAAAAAAGCTGCACTGCTTCAGCCCTTCCAGCATCCCACCATCTGCTTCAATCTTCTTCCAGAGCCACTCACCCTGCAAATAAGTTGACAGAAGAAAACATGACTGTGCCTGAGTCAATTCAGTTCAGTTGACATCTTCACTTAAACCCATACTTCATGGGAAGTTTAATTTGCCTGCCTGAGCTGAAGCAGCTCAGGTGCAGACATGTTCCTTCCTGCCACCTGCCCAGCAGGACCCAAGAGGAAAGGGAGCACTCAGAGGCAACTCACAGTAGCAACAAAGCTGAGGTCGCCAGCTACTGCTCTGGAACTCGTGATCTTGTGCATCCACGTGAGATTTGCCATTTAACAACAATATGTTTGTTTCACAAATCCTACTGTGTTAAATATGTCACTCAGCCTCCATTTTGCTCTCCTGTAATCTACAGGAACAGGACCTCAAACAACCACGAGCATAAAGGGCTCTTGTTTCTTTTGAATATGTATAGGTAGCTAAGTGCAGTACGTATGAAGTATGTTAGTTCTGCCTCTATTGCAAAAACAAAGGACTTTACATATATGTAAATACAATGGTTGAACTGACTACACACAGCAACAGATCTGCCCTTCACTTACAGATGCTATTTTTGCTCTGTGGAGAGGAATTTGTTTTCTAAGCTTTAAATAAGCTACCTTGATAAATGACTGCTAAATAGTTTGGAAAAATATACATGTCTGTGTACCAGTGCAAGGCAAAGGAAAAAACCAAAATGCAACACAAGGTCAAATTTACAAGTAAAAATTAAAAACAGCTAAATAACTCAAGGTTATGGTTAGGAAAATGTTTCAAGGTAAAGTAACATACCCAAATTTCAAAGACAAATTCAGTAATTTGTGGTGTCTCATCTTGAGCAATTTAAAAAAGGCATAGTTTTTAAGAACAACTCAGCACAGCATCCCTCTTAGGAGCCAAAAGTGTTTGCAATCATTCATGTTACATTTAATAAACAAGTTACAGAAATAAAACTGCTTGTTATTTGCATTCTCTTCCTTTAGAAAGGGAGGGAAGCAGGATTTATAAATATTTCACTTGCTTGAAAACTCATGGTTTATTGTTTTTCTTTTAAGTAAATTCTGGCTTATCTCTTTGAAAATGAAAAAGAACAGTGAAATGATAAAAGGAAGAAGTGGTGATGTACTTTGAGTATATCAGAGATAAAAGTCAACAGAAAGAAAGGAATAAAACCAGCTGAAAGCAGGAGCTGGAGAAAGTAGGCAGGAAAAAAGCACAAAAGCATAAATATAAAGAAACTAAGATTACAAAGACATGACTCAATGTCAAAAGCTATACAGGTCAAGATGCATGACATATGTTTGCTTTTGGAGACAGGATTTGTTGACTCTGAGAAATGTATTTCTTCCCTGAAGAGCACATGAGATACAGCTCCAGATGTATGGATGTCAAGAGTAAAATAAAAGGGAGGGAAAATCACACTGAAGGAACAAACGAAGCCAAAGTATAAAGGACAACTGTTTATGTTAGCACGATGCTTTCCAAGGAATTAGCTGTCAAAGTAATCTTTCCTACTTCCTCCCTTCCCAGCCTGTAACCAGGGGATCACTTGAACCACGAGTACCCACTTTGAAGTTTCCAAAACCAAAGGGAACAAAATAATTTATTTCCACTGTAGCAAAAAAGAACAAACACTTCCAAGAACATACAGGGCACCTTCCTCTTCAATGGCAGTTTGACCTTATGTTTCAGACACACACGGCACATGTTCATTTAAATACCACTTTGCTCCACAGGTACACGAAGGACTGAAAAACATTTCTGTCATATTCAATAAATGGCAGGTTAATGGAGGAATGCTATAATCAAATAAGCCAATAATGGCAGTGACACCTAACACTCATGATGCTATCACTGATCAATAAATAGTAACTTCAAACTACTAAGAACAGACACAAGTAGAAACTGCTTGAAAATAACACTCTTCAATAAGAGACTCCCCTCTTCTTCTAACATTAACAACCCTCTGCAGTTTAACCATCCCAGACAAACCGAACACCATTCTTACAGTCTTGAGATCTGGGTTTTAATTAGCCTTCAGAGGATGAGTAATAATTTTTCTGTACAAGTGCTTTCTAAAGACCAAAATCTACCTTATCATTATAAAAATGAAATATCATTGCCACCCTCTACTTTCATTTTCCTTAGGAGAGTGCAAGTGATACAAGAATGACTCAAGACCAGTACACACACAGAGAATTTATACAGTTCTATTATATAAAGCCCAAGATTCCTCCGTGCATCAAGACTGTCGGTAAGAATAAGCACCAACTATATAGGAAAATCCTTGACTAAAAATCTTGTCAATCACATATGGTTACACTGCAAATATTCTCAAAGACAGGATGGAAGTTGCAGAATTCAACTCTGATAGAGTACATAGCTCACAGCAGTGATGAAATCAGAAGGTGATGAACAGCTACCAGCTCATCCTGCTTTAGCAGTTCTGAATCATGTAGGTGCAAAGAAAATTTATCTCTGAAAGACCAAAGTGTTAAAACATATAAATAAATTGCAAATGGTGGCTTAATAAATCAGTTTTACAATCCTGATTATAAAACATTATACTCTCAATCCTACATTTACATTTGGTATCTGCAGGAAGTCCAGCAGGCTTCAGAGGCTGCGCTGAAGGTGATGAGACTGCACACAGACAGAAGTGTCAGCCCACACAGAAAAGCTTTCCAAAAGCTTAATCATGGCAAACAGAATAGAGTAGCACCCAGTCCCAATGCAATACTCTCAGGTTACACCTTTAATATCCGTTTAAAACCAGGAAAGTAAACACACTTGCAGTGTGGATACCATCATTATCTGTGTTATTTCAACTAAACAAATGATCCTCAAGCAGCTTCACAATGTCTGCAGAAGATTTACATTTAATAAACCCCTCTAAAGTAGAGCCCACTAATAAGAATTCTTCTGCTGAGCTCACATATACATTTAGCCACTGGTTACCTGCTGAGCATTTTTACCTTCTTGACTGCTACCACTATTGTTAAGATGATCTGCATTTAACAGGTACAATTTAGGATTTTTTTAATGTCCCTATCTTCTTGCTTGAAGACACCAAGTAATGAATGACCTTTGGTTTTCAACTGTACTGCTTAGCAAAACAATTTCTGGAGGCAGCATTAAAGCTTAGATATAAATAATAGTTCTTATTGCAGAAAAAAAGTAATTTGAAGATATTTTCCTGTCACAAGTCAAACTACAATAACTTAAAACAGGTAAGGGAGCACTAACCCTTTAAGACAACTCAATTATTCTAAGAAGAAACGTTTTAGCAGTGTAAACTTCTTCGCACTTAGTTCCTAAAGAAAAGTAAGTAAATAAAAGTTACACTATATTGCTCACATCAAGTGCCTACTTCTTTACTGCCATGTCTAGTTAATTTAATTACTACAACATAAGAGCAAAAATCAGTATATTTGATTTGCTGTCACTGTGTGTTCACTTGTATACAGATGAAAAGGACTCCAGCACTACAGAGATAAAGGCCCTAGGACACCAGAAGCTTACTTAAAAAAAAATACAGTCCAAACCTCCAAAGCAAATGTAGCTTAAACTAAGACTAAGCTCACATACAAGTTATCACAAAGAGAAAGTAATGCTGTTACCTAGTGGTGGGAAGCTAGGTACATGCAAAACTGTACAGCTCTTTATTTTCTCTTCACTTCAAATTCTCATCTACAAGCTATTAAAACGCTGTCAAGAGGAAAAAAAAAACCAAAAGAACAACAAGCCTGATTCATAAACAAACGAAAAATACGGCTTTTCTTGCACTTAGTTCTGCGACAAAGGGTCAGTATTTTTGCATGTGCCAGTTTTGATTCTCAGACTAACTGACAGACGAGTGGCTTCATCATTTGCTGATTATCCCAAACGTGTTGTTTTACACTCCTCTTTCAACACCAGCAAGAGCTGGAAACCTGTGGTATAAAAGCAACTTCAGCCTTAATTCTCATTAGTTTTCCACAGAGTATGATAACACAAACTGTACTGTGCACCCGTCAGCATCTTATCAGATTGTATTTTCAATTATATAAATCAGTTTTAATAGTATTCAGTTAGCATTCTCTCCTAAATAAAAATGTTAATTTTCCTTTCAGCCAGATAATAACTAGAGGAAGAGAAGCAATATATAAAGACTTTAAAGTCACTTACTCAAATGCAAAGAAGAGCCCACTGGTGACCAAGATGAGAACAAGAGTCAAGTAGAAGACTCCAGTCTGTCGAGCCATCATGATTCTCCCATTGCAGAAGAACTTGTTTCTTCCAGGAAAAACCTCCCATTTTCTCTTGGGAACTGATTTCTTTTTCTTATGGGGAGACTCCATGGGAGACGAAGAGCTGTGTGTGCTGATCTGACTGTATTCACAGTCTTTCATGGGCCCACTACCACCTCCAGGAGTCATCAAGAAAGAGTAAAATGTGGGGAGAACCCCACCAAAAATATATACAAATATATATGTGCAAATATTCTTCGGACCAAGAGAGCACTCTCCACCAGCCCCAGTTAATAAAAAAAGCAAATAAAATGATGAAAAGTCTGCTAGACTAGCAATAGGTGTATCATGCAAACACCACTTAACTCTTCAGAAACCAAAACTGTCATATCAGAAACGCTTGAGAAGGATCCTTCCCTCCTCCATCAGTTACAAAACAACCACGTAGGACAATCGTTTTAAAAACAACTTAGCACAAAACAGGACAAAAAGGGAAAAAAAATAGTAATTATAAATCAGTTAGGCTCTCAAAAAAAAAAAACAAAAAAACAAAACAAAAAAAAACCCCAGTCTTTTTTTATCAAGCTTATTTTCAAATGGGAAGGTTTTTTCCTTCCCACGCACACCCTGAGAGTTTTCTCCGAGGGTCAGAAGGCTGGTCAAGGCAAGGTTTAGCAATCGAGTCTATCATTCATAGAGATTTGTTATAATCCTCCTTTGCGCAGCAGATTCCACTGCTAAAAATGACCATTCCTAAGACGTTCCCTCGAGAGAGACACGCGAAACAAATCATTAAGGGGGAGGGGAAAAAAGAAAAAAAAA
>VXBQ01013009.1:395800-426603 GCA_013400175.1 Phainopepla nitens | reverse complement strand
GGGCGGAGGCTCTGCCCGGCCCGGCCCGGCCGTGCCCCGCATCCGTCGCCCCATGCACGGCCCCGCTTTTCCGCGGGCAGCGCTACGTGCCCTCCCCCGCGGCGGAGGACTGCGTCCGGGTTTGTCTTTCAGTCAGGCGGAAGGCCGGCGCTGGAACCCCTGATCCGTCCCGTCGGGAGCCGCGCGGCCCCCCCGCGTTCCGGGTCACTCGGCGTAACTTAGAGGTGGTTCCTGTCCCACCTGCCCAAAGTTCTCGACTGCAGCGCTCCTGGGCCAGAGCGCGGCTGTCCCTGCTTCTCGTGCGTGCCAGTGGTTCACTGCTCCACCGGTGGCATCCACTTGCTTCATTATGCTGCTGGAATCACGGAGTCAGCTAGTTTGGAAAAGACCCTTGAGATCATCGTGTCCAACCTATAAAGTAACACCATCTTGTCAACTAGACTATGGCACAAAGTGCCACATCCAGTCTTATCTTAAAAACACTTCTAGGGATTGTGACTCCACCACCTCCATGGGCAGTCCATTCCAATGTTCAGTCATCCTTTCTGTGAAGAACTTCTGAATGGCCAATGTAAACTTCTCTTGGGGCAGCTTAAGACTGTGTCCTATTGCTGGTTGCCTGAGAGAAGAGACCGACCTCCATGTGGGTAGAACCTCCTTCAGGTTGTTGTAGAGAGTGATGATGTCTCCCCTGAGCCTCCTGTTTTCCAGGCTAAACAACTCTAGCTCCCTCAGCCACTTCTCCTAGGACTTGTTCCAGACCCTTCACCAGCCTTGTTGCCCTTCTGCAGACACACTCCTGAATCTCAGCATCCTTCCTAAACTGAGGGGCCCAGAACTGGACACAGCACTCAAGGTGTGGCCTCACCAGTGCCAAGTACAGGGGCAGAATGACCTCCCTGCTCCTGCTGCCACAGTGTTCCTGATACAGGCCAGGATGGCCATTGGCCTTCTTTTTCACATGGGCACACTGCTGGAAGCGCAAGGTTTGTCCACCAACACCAACATGTTCATACAGACCCGCAGTGTGTCCTGACTTCACATCCCAGAAAGTACTGCACATCCCAGAAGGCATGAGCCGTGAAGGCAAAGCTTTCCTATAAATGCCATCCTGCACCAAGCCCTTCTCACGTGGGCACTGGTGGCAGGAGTGCCTGCAGAAAGCCTAGGAGTGCTTCCCACAGTTAAGGCAGAAGCACTTTCAAAGCTGCTTGCTGTTGTTTCTGCCTAGTACGTTCTCCATATCCATCCAAAGAAGAGCTATGGAGCTGGTGACGTGTCTGGAGCAGCTTATGACAAGCAATTGAAGGGGGTTGTTTAGCCTGGAGAAAAGGGGGCTTGGGGAAAATTCATTGCTCTCTATAACTACCTGGAAGGAGGTTGTAGCCAAGTGGGATCAGTCTCTTCTCCTAAATAACAAGCAACAGGATAAAAGGAAATGGCCTCAAGTTGTGCCAGGGAAGGTTTAGATTGGATATTAGGAAAAATTTATACACTAGGAATATAGTCTGGAACAGGCTGCCTGTTCCAGGAATGATGATGGAATCACCACCCCTGGAGGTGATTTAAAAGACTGTAGATGTGGTGCTTTGGGACATGGTGGATTTGGCAATGTCAAGTTTACAGTTAACTAATGATCTTAAAGGTCTTTTCCAAACAAAATGATTTTAAGATCTGCAATGGGTAAACAGGCATAAACCAGTGCTAACAAAGATTCATTTTGATTCATCTTTTACAGTTTTGCAATTTACTAGCAGAGCTGTGTAAGCTATAGAGAATGGGCTAGTTTGGGACATGCAGTAGTAATCAATACAGTTCAGAAAAGCCAAAAGCAAACTGAGCAAACTTTTGTAAAAAGTTGAGAAAAAAAGTTGATTACAATTGCCTGCATCTCTCATGGCTGAATGTTGTCCTAGGAGAGACAGCAAAAACATGTAAGGATGCAGCTGAGTTCTCAGGCAATGTGTTTTCTGTTTTCATAATTTCATTTTGAATTTTGAAATGGAATATTTATCCATTTAATACAATAATCTAATTCTTTATCTACAAACAGTGCCTGATAACAAAGGGACTGTGGAAGAGACTGACCAGCACTGGGTAACTTCCCCTTCCTTGGAGAAAATTAATTACTTGGGTAACCAAATTACACAGAGTAGCCTGGTAGACACTCTCCTGGTGATTCTACAATCCAATTTATTGATACACAGAAATATTTTTGGCAATTTAAATGACACATGGGAAAAATATGGGGGGGTGTCTTCCTCTGCAAGGTGTAAGGAAATAGTCCTTTAGCTGCAGGATGTAAAAATAGTTTCTGATATCATCTCTCATGAAAATGCATTGGCATCCTTTTTCTACACATGTAATAGATGCTGCAACATTATTCCTTCCCATCTCCTCCTCCTCCTCTTGTAGTGCCTGTTGTCAACAGTTTGCCTGCAATCTCATAACTTAGGTGTCACAGCATTTTTTATTCATTGAAATGGTCTTTATAAACAGCTAATAACTTTACTTTCTTTCTTAATGAATACAGTACCTGTGTATTCAGAAGGCTGCTGACAGACTTTTTTGGTTCACTGACAAGCATTTTCAGTCTTCATCAAGTTTCTATTAGCATATTGCTGGAGCTCTGTCTTCATTCCTTTGACAATATTAATGACTGTATCACATCAAATGGCACTTTTCTCTCCTGAGATTATGGAATATTTTGGACATTCACAAATAGAGCAAATGGTTTATGCAAAAACGTCATTGTTGGCTTATCTTCACAGGTAGCACTCAGGCTAATTTCAGAAACGCTCTTCTAAGCAAACCACTTGTAAACAATACCAGCACCTTGCTCAAGCTGCTGTCTCATGCCACAGTGTTTACCTGGGTTTTAAGATGTTGAAGTGGAGAAGTGAACCTCAGGCAAATTAACTGAGAGAAATACATAAAGGAATTTGAAGAGTGCTGGGAAAAATAATTCTATAAGTCAATCAGAGAACAAACACACTTTTATTTTCAATAGTGAATCTGTTTTGATTCTACCAGGGTCATCCAGTCTTACACATTGTACTTTTCACGGTGGCCTATTTTAGTCCCTAATCAGTACAGGTATTGCATTGGAATATAAAAAATGAATCATATCTTTTATATCAATACCTCTTTGAAGTATTTTTTCAAAACAACTTGAAAACTCCCCTACAAAAAGCACTAACTATAGTAATATTTCACACGATTCAGCATTATTCCTGAAAGTATTTATTGTTTATTCACATTAATGAAAGTTGGTTTGAGGCACTAAATAGTTGAAATCTTACAGTATGTAGGACAAATATTCTCCTTTCATAAAGCTTTGTAGGTTCGTGTGTTGCAGTATATACTCTTCTGATTTCTTAGTTGTGTCTCAGTTAGATCTCATGAAAAAGATGAATATGCTGCAGCAATGTTACCTAGCTTAAAAGAAACCAAGACAGACTATCTTTCTGTCAGACAAATGCTAATGAAAAAGCTGTTGCTGCTGAAAATTCTCTCTTACCCTGTCTAGGGTGTGGAGGTGTCACAAGGGCAAGTCTTGAAACAACAGGGAAGCTAATTTGCTCTGATGACACATCACCTTACATATATAGAACATCTGTTACCATGCTTCATGGCAGAATCTGCTGAATGGGTTGGAAGCAGTATCAGGAAAAGCATTTAAGTGGCTGAATAAATACAGACTAGCATACTGCAGCATTTTGGACATAGGGTCTCTGTACACCATATATCCAACACTGCCAAATTCCTTTTTGCTTCCAATCAAAAAAGGGGGATTATGTAAACAAATACCTAAAATACTTGAAGTGTCAAATATTGAACTGAAAGACCTGCTATTCTTACAGATGGAAAGTAAGTTAGGCACTGCTGTGGACATATTTTCTAGGCACGTTTTAGAAACCTTTCACAATTAATTTTGAAAAATAAATGACAAAAATTCAAACTAAGTAGCAATCATACCATTGCCATGTAAGACACTGACAGTGTCTTGCACATTCCATACCTGCTGAATGCTACAGTACATCATATATGTTAGTTTACAATGTTAAGAGCAAATAAGAGTTTTCTACAATATACCTATTTTTCTGACCAAATATTTCTCTCCTTTTTCTGTGCTGTTTTTCAGAGGTTACCTCTCCCTGCCATCATTTTAGAGTCTTACCAACTATTCATTTTGAGAAAATATTTACTTTCCTTGAAAAAAGTTTTGTTCAAACTAGAAATATTGCATTTCATAGGAGTTGGCAGGAACAGAGAGTGAGAATGGACATCAGAATCTCACTAAAGAATAAAAAAATATGGTTTTTTACTACAACAAGGTGATCGACTTAAGCACATCCAAAAAGCTGTCAAGTGTCTCTTAAGTCTTGCTTTTGAAAGACCAAGATGACTGTCATTTATTGTACAGCCTTCTGACAAAGTGTAACATATATTACTTCTCTGCAGTGGGTGAGTTTAGAAGGTAAGATGAGGTAAGAGAGCTTTTTCATGACAGCTTCTAGAGACCAGGATCAATTTTGCATTTACATTTATCCATTGCATGTTGAAACCCTATCTCTTGATTGGGGTGGCTTTTTTTTTTTTCCTGTTTGAAGCATTAGAAACAGTTGTTTGTAAGTTAAAAATCTGAAATTGCCTAATCATATAAAGTCTGGAATATTTTGGTAGTTTTTCAACTTCTGACTTTGGCCTTCTACCATAGAACTTAATTGCTTTGGATAGAAATCAGAATCTATGGATATTTTAATTTATTCCAGCGGAATAAAATGAGAATTCTCCTTAAAATGCAATTAAAATCCAGAGGTTTTTGGAATTGGCCATGCTTCCCTGATCAATTACTGTTTCCAAAGATGAAGGTAGACTGCCTCAAAATCTTAACTGAATTTCAACTGAAAAAATAAAGATGAGCATTGTATGAAGTTATCCGTTATTTTAAGACTATTGAACATTTTATCTTGATCTAAATTGACTGAAGGGGGAAAAAATTCTTTCATTTTGGAAAGCTGACACAGAACATGAGCCAGCCAAAAGAAAGGGCCAAGAAAGTACAGTTACATGAGGAAAACCTCTACATTTTCCAGTGTTACCAGTCACATTGAAAGTTCCCTCACTGGAGCCAGGAAATAATTTTTCTTTAGTCTTCCATCATGTGTTAGTAGAGTACACTGCACAAAGAGTGGAGTGAATTACAGTTTGTTTGATGCTTTGCTCCCCCCTGAAGAGCCTTGTAGATCCAGAACAGCATCATTTAATAAGTCAGCACTATACAGAAATTTCTAATATCCTAATCCCACTTCATCAAACCAGTTGTTTTTCTTCAGTAGGCTTCCTGTTTAATTTTTTTTTTTTTTTAAGAATATGTATAGGAAATGTACGTAGCACTTCAGAGAAATAAACAAATGATGATGGGTCATACCTATCTTTTTACCACATGCCTGCTTTTCAGTTTCTGGGTGTTTTCTGGCTGTTTTCAACTCCCTGCTGTTGAGCCAGGTCTCATTCTTTGCGTTCTGCACAATTAATATAAGGACAAGTGTCAGTATGTGCAGTGGACGAAGCAAGCTGGATTTCCTCTCCCCCTCACAGCCACCTCGCTGTGCCCCATGATCCGCATGACGCTCCCCACGTGACACCAGCACCAGGCACTGTGGCTAATGGGAGCCTGCCCACAGGCTGACCAGGGGCCAGCTGGCTGCCACCACAGGACCAAAAGCGAAGTGACAAAAGATGGGTGAGTGCTGAGCAGAGCTCGCAGCTCACCAGCAACAAGGGAGGAAGGCCTCTCTAGCTCCGCATTTCCTTGCGCCTGAACCAGCAGTGAAGGGGGGCTGTTGCCCTGTCCTCTCCTCAGATCCTTTCACCCTCCCCCTTGCAGTCTCACCACAGCTTATCGGATGTTTTGGAGAGCTGCCTTGGTACAAGAATATCGGCAGAAATAAAAAAACGATTCACTTTTTCTTTTTCAGCAAGTTAATTTTCTGCTGTTTTAACATGTTTTTAACATGCAGAAATGACTTGGCAAAGGATGTGACAAAGCATTACAAAGGGCTGCAACAAGGGAGAGGCAGGAAGAAGAATGACCAGGGAAAGGGAAGTGAAAGAGGAAAGAGCCTTCCTCTTAAAAAAAACCCTATTATATAAACTTGAATGTATATAAAGGGA
Source organism: Phainopepla nitens (assembly GCA_013400175.1). NCBI lineage: Eukaryota > Metazoa > Chordata > Aves > Passeriformes > Bombycillidae > Phainopepla > Phainopepla nitens. Next base: position 420,423 of record VXBQ01013009.1, on the reverse strand, counting down.
CAGAGAGCAGGACTGTAAACAGCAGCTGGATTGGTCTAGCTGCTACTGAACTTCAGGCTCAACCAAATATGCTCATGGAGGTATTCCATAGGATGCAAGAGCTGGCAAAACATGAGAAGACACAAGATGCAGCTTAAAGACAGAAAAGGAAGGGAAAGCGGGACCTTTCCATCCCATAGTGATGGGCTGTTAGATGAGCCAGCTCATCATGACTTGCCCAGGGTGGTAGTACATCACGCCCAAGTACTTTAAAAAGCATTGGCATCCGTTTGTCTATCTTTCATTAATTTTCTAGTAACGTTTAATAAATATAGTTAAATTTGAAGCCTCTACTCTCTTTCCCATTCAGCTGAGCAAGTTGCAACTTATTCTCTGTGAAGAGAAGTCCAACTGACGCTTTGAACAGTTGCCTAAGTCTGTTCCCATAGGAAACAAAACAAAGAACAGTAAAATACACACCTACAAAGGGTCATGCAATTAAAGGGATGCTGTCAACTACAATTATTTTAATTAACCAATTAACATAGTAAAAATGTTTTGCTACTGTCCTTTAAGTAGTATCTCCTGTTTAAAAAAATACCAGTTTTTACAGGTTTTCTTTTTCCCTCCTGTTTCCTGCTTGAGCCTACAGAAGTAACTGTACTTCTGGTTGACAAAACAACAATTGCAAATAAGCTCTGGTTTATCTCATATACAACCTTTTTTGCTCCCCTCTGTATATATTTCCTCATGCCTCCTCCTTCTCTTCTCTGCTGCCTCAGTAAACACCCACTCACAATACTGTGGGAAAGTAGGAACTTATGCTTTGCCATGGAGTGCAAGAAAGCGACTCCATCCAGCTTATGTGGGAGCATGACACTCATTTTGAGAAAAGCCTTCTTCATAATATAGTTGTGGGCTGTTTCCCTGTTTTGGACTACATATTTTGAGCATTTACAGAAGAACCATCCATTGCTGTCAGTGGAATATATCCATGATGTGTGCTTATACGGATTAACACAAACTACAATAAAAATCTTCCTGCAGGAATCAGGCAATTAGAGACTTCTGTGAATCCCAGTGTGGGGCTACCTGCATCATTAAACACTTAACTAGACCATCTCAAAATGAAGCTAACTGCTTGTGAAAATCTCTCCATTGTCACATTCAGCATCATTAATGGGGAAGATTTAGTATTATATCATTGCTTTTCTCTTGAGTCTTTCTTTTCTTTCCCTTCCCTGCCTTCCACTTGGTTTTGTGTCTGTTGTAGACTCGCCCTCCCTCACTGCATATACTTTGTCTCAGCAAACAGCAATGTTGGTCTTGGGTTTCATACAACCCCTCTTTCCCACCTTCCTAACATAAATTAGTGAGTAAAAAGAATAAGGGAGAATGGGTCATTTTACACCTCTCAGAGCTATTGTTTTTAGGACAGTAAGCCAGGACTGCTGCTCAGGGGTGCAGCACTGCAATGATAGAATTAATTTCAAATTTGGAAAGCCTGGTTTCCTTCCCTTCCCCCTCAGCAAACAGGATAAAAAAATTAGTTCATTTACTTGGTAATTTATATTCTGTGGGATCTGAATATTCAATGAGCTCTGTATACAAAAGACTAGATATGACTCATGAATCATATGGCTGACAACACTGCAGTAGAGAAAGGAAGTCTGACAATCAACAGAAATGTGATACTGATCATACACAAATGTGGTCAGAGGCATAAAACAAAACATTTTTTCTGCTATTTTTGTTCATATATTTACTATAGTGATCATTCTGATATTTCTGTGAACACTTACATGGATAGCCTTTGCTCAGAAGTGTGTGCCCAACTAGGTGTGTGTTTATGGAAGCAGAGTTATAGCAATTACTTCTGCTACTAGTACATCTTCTGATGGAAATCTGATTTTCACTTAATAAATGCATATTCCATATTGAAATCAACATAATGGCTCACTTTTAAGTGTTCTCAGAAGTTTGTTGTCTTCAGATATGTCCATGTAAGATTTATTAACCTTAATTATTTTAACCGATAATTATTCTTAAAAAAAGTCAAGACCTTCTTATAAGAAAAGCTAGGGAATTATTTCTATGGTCAAGAGAATATTTTGGCCAAAGTTCTGAGAATGATTGTAAATACTTTAGGACATATGCTTTTTACACCATAATAGGAGAATGAGTTTATAAATCTGATTTTTTGTAGACTCTAAACCCTACTGTTAGTTTTGTCTAACTCTAAACTCTACTGCTAATCTATTAGCATTCGTATAAATTAATTCTGATGAGCAAATGGCAGTTTGGAGTTTAATCACATTTTAAACCAATAAAACTGTAACCAGCAAGTCCCAGAAAATTATTCAGAATTCTAAAGAAAAATTTTAATGCAATAAATAATATGCAAAGATTAGTCTTGGAGGCATTCTGAATTTGTATGTTTTATTTGATTAAGAAGAGTGTAGGTACAGAATACCAGAGGGAATAAAACAGGAAAAAAAATTAACTTTGAGGTACAAACATAAATATTTATATGCAAAAATGTATTAAGTGGGGTTTCATATAGAAGAATGAAGTCTTCCATGAGGAGTGTGAGTCCTTCATGCAAACAGCATTGACCCTTGATGCCTCAGAGATGTTGAATACTTGGTAAAGTTGATGGCTAAATCTTCAGGTGGCTATTCAGAATTGAGGACTAAGGACAGAGGATATCAACAGGGGAAAAGTCTGGCATTCACTGCCTGTGGGGAAAAACTGCAGGTGGGTTTTTAGGGGCACCATACTCAGAAGGAACACTTTGTGAGGGGAAATAATCTTTAAAAACTTGAAATTTTTTTCCAGTTCTGAAGATAACCACAATTAGGTAGACTTCTTCCACAGAGAAATTTTAACAAAAAGCAAGTTACTATTGGCATGAAGGGGCAGCTCAGGGGGATTTATGAGAACCTAATTTAACTTCCCTTTGTTTTTGTGATTCTCTTCATCCAAGCCATCTGGAGCAGAGTAGCTGTGGCACACAGGTCAAAGCTTTCCTAGCAGACTGGCTCCATTCTTTCTTCACACTCACAGAGCATACTTTTGTGCAAAATCCATCCCATGCTGTTTTTATCTGCATGCCACAGCCCTGCCTGTCATGCATTATGTACAACACTCAGCAATTGTCTGCTCTAACCACAGTCCCTAACCACAGCATGCTGCTCAGAATAAACCTAGCTCACATCCGTCACCTTTGTGCAGCCTACACTACAAACACACCTCTCCTCTTGTTATTTTGCTTTGCTTGCTGGCTGCCACTCTACCTGCTCTTTGTGCAACAGCTCAAGAAATCATGAGAGCATCTCAGGCCTCTCCAGAGCCCATCTGAGCCAGATAAGCCAACTCTAGGTATCACACCTCAATACCTTGCAAGAACTTCTAGACTTATATAAAATATTTTTCTTTCAATAACTTGACTTCATAACTTATGAGGTTTTCCATCTCGTAGAGTAACATTTCCTTTGGCACCATGTTATGGTCTGTATTTGGAAGAAGCAGCAGAAAATTAAAAGCTCTCTGCATGCCAGATGCCTGTCTCAGAGTTAGCACCTGCCATTCAGCACGAACTGGCATTCTGGGCAGCCATGCATATTCAGGAGGCATCTAATACAAATGAGCTTCAGCAAATCCAAGGTGGGTCTGTTTTCAGTCAAGATCTTCAAAGCCATTCTCCACAGCTTATATCCCTACATAATCTTCAGCAACACTGAAAATACAGATAGCTCTTTGCCCAGGGTGGACTCCCCCATTGCCGAGAACAAAAGTCAGGATTCACATTCCCACAGGATGTCTGTGCAGTTCTTACAACTACACTGAAGAGAAAAAATAGCAGTCATTGTCAACTCTCTACTCTTCCAGAGTGGGAAGCTGGCACTCTCTCCCCCACTGCAGAATCTTGGCTTCTGCAAAGCTGGAGAACTTGTGTTTATTTCAGGCATTGCTGTTTTTTTATCTTGGATGAAGTGTCCGTACCCAGCCAAGCTGCATACATGCTGTGTTGGGAGGGACTGTGCACTCAACTTGTTCACCATGTGGACTGCCAAGATTTATGGAATGTCAATTTTCCAAGTTCTATGAGAATCCATATAACTGGATACATCCCATACCATCTCTGTATGCAGGGTTTGGTGAACCCTTCAATGTGGAATAGCCTGGTAAAATTATGTCTTTCAGTCTGTCTATATCTATCTCAGCAGTGCTGCTGCCTTTAGGCAATTCTGAGCCCTGGGATGGTAGGCAAATATGTGTTAGCAACAACACAGCCTCACAAGCACCACCTGGGTCTGTAGGGCAAGAAAGGCATTACTTTAATGAATGTTCATTCCAACCAGTGCTTACAGGGCGTAATTGTTCTCTTCAAATATATCAGAAAAAAAAAAAAGGTACTAATTCCTGTCCTTCCTCTGCACCTCCTCAAGAAGACAAATGCGAGTTTCCCCTCTATACAAAAAGACCACATAAAACAAAACAAAACAAAACAAAACAAAACAAAAAGCACCCAAAAACGCACAAAAAAAGAAAACCAAACCAAAACAAAAACAAAAACCAACAAACCAATCCTCCCACTTCCTTTTCCCATCTCCTTCCAAACTCATGGAAACCACCAGTTTATCTCTTCTCTCCACCAATCTACCCAAAGGATACACCTCTCCATCTTCTTATGCTTTGTAAGATTAGGTCCTCCCCTGCCTCTGAGGAGTTAGAATGCTCTTTCTGAAGGTCAGTGATCAGGCCTATATCTGGAAATGCTCACACAACAACAAAACCCAAACTCTTTTGGGCAGATCAACTGTATCTCACTGCTTTGCTCCTGCTCCATATCCCCGCCAGAAAGAGGAAACCCACATTCCCTACTATCCCTCTCCAGGAGGCCAGCCATGGAGCTGAGATGAAGGAAGAAGACACCTGCCTTTCAATGCCTCACTCAAAATGGATGGCAAGCAGAAAACTTTAAATAAAAACATGTTGTACAGTACATGTAGATCTAAGTACTTCTCACAAGTAGAAGAGTTCATCATAATTAACCCCCTTGAATTAAATAAACCCAAGTACTTATGTGTTAAGTCTCCATCTAGTGTTGCTGTACAGAGACCACTTCAGAAAAGAAACATGGGATTTGGCCACCATGGATAAGGGATGCTCAGGTTGGAAGCTGCTTGGGCTAGTTCTGTTGCTTGATGGGCTGGCAGAACCCATGTGGCTCCTCCTTGGATGGGATTTTAACAGGGTGAAAGTCACTGCTTAAAAGAGGAAGGTGCCAAAACAGGTTTTGAAGAAATGCTCCATCGTATATGACTAGCAGCCAAAGCCACCAGCCGTGTAGAATCATGTCCTCTATAGACACTCAAATTTCTTACACTGGGAGTGAGAGGACATAACTACTGCATGGCTTGAAGATAGAAATACAGCTGGAGGGAGATAACTCTCTCATTCTAGGTGAGTATTCAAACCAAATTTTTATTACAATGGCATACAATTTGCTTTTTTGAAGTAAAGGAAATTTTCATGTTTCGTTCACAAGAGGAAGAAATTCACTGGAGTGACAAAAGATGTTGTTCAGATCTTGCAAAATACAATTAAAATAAGAAAATCAAAGAGAAATGTCATGAAAATAACATGAAATAATGTTATTATTCGTGAAAATAATGAATATAAAAAATCATGAAAATAAGAATACTCTTTTTGAAAATGCTCTCTTTGAGAGAGCATACTCCTTTTTCAGTAATAATTAGATGGGAATACTAATTTTAACGGTAAGGCTTTTACATTTTGAATGTTAACACACTCTTTTGAGCTTTAATTAAAAAGTTGCTACAAATTATGATTTTGTAAGTAAAAAAGCAAAATTCCTTCCATCCTTAGGATTGCACTGTATTATTCTTTATATAATAAACTATTTGAAATTAATTTTATCAGTGGAACATACTACATTGTTGTTTTAACATTTGGGAAAGCAAAATAAATTGTACTGACCAACAAAGATCTCCTTAAAATCTGAGACAACTTAGCTCACTGCAAGCACACAGAAATCATGCTTGTAGCTGCCACTGTTTCAGAAGGCCTGCTGGATCCACTAGTAGTGATGTACTTCTTGTAATGAACACAAATTGTAACACAACATACATCCCAGGGGCCCATCATCTGCATGGCCAAATGCCACTTTTATGCCCTCCAAAAGCATTTGCTGTCAGATCATTTTGTCATGTCTTTGTCCACTCAGAGCAGTACATGTCACAACCTTGGTGTTTATTATAAAGTTCAGAATTATACTTTTATTTTCCATCAAAGATGAAACTAGGAAGACTCTCTTCAGTTGCTAATTTCTTGTCTGCTTCATATCAGACAGGAATACTCTTTTCTATCAGTTCAAGGGATCACAATTCCTCAGCCACCTGAAGAGGAAGAGAGGAAAGAAAGGAGGGAGCGAGGTAGCTTTCCTCCACACCTGTAAGCTTCTGTGGTTTCTTCTGAGCTGAAAGCACTTTAAATGTCAGATGTTAATCAGAAATTCTAAGCTGCTTAGTAGCATCTGTGCCTCCTGGTTGTGCCACATTGATCTTCCAAGTTCAGTTGATCTTTCATGTGCTCCAGGACCTCATATACCCTGTAACAGGGCAAGCCATCCATCTTTGCCCACTGGAACATTAGATTAAATAAAATCTGCATGATATACATCTATGCAACATACATGTGTACAAACGCCATATCCCCATGCACAGACAGATAGAGACACAGGCCCCGTCTTACCTTCCAACCTGTCAACTTTTCATGGGGCTGATAAAGCACTCTTGTGAGCTACCTCCTGACCTAAGGGTTTATTTTAAGATCAGAGCCATAGTTTAAACTGGTATCAATCCTGACATAAGCAAGAATACTCATATTTTCAGTTCAGTGAATGTGACAAACTGTTGTTAAATGCAGTATTCTTATTTCTTTCTTTAGTCCTCTCATTTCTAGAGAACCAAAAGCACCATCCAATGAACACAGAAGGAGATGAGAAGTCAGCTGTTAGCTTTAAGTTCTATTTTGGCTCTAAAATGAAAGGCCTCTTTAAAGCCTAACAGAATTATAGAGTCACGTCTACTATGAATAGCATGCACGGCGCCAGTGTAATAAAAAATGGAAATTCATTGTCTAAGAACGATTTATGAAGTCCAGTAATTCATGTCAGAGTTTCCACAACGTTGTGATTTTCAACAAATCTCAAGCCCAACTAACAAAGAGTGCTCAATTAGACATTGATTCTTTAATGAATGAGTGCACTTTACCGATTTTATTGTGGCAAAGTTACAAGTATGGAAGCAAGAGAGAAAGAGAGAAAAAGTGCAGTAAAATATTCAGTGACATTTCTAATCTGCTTTGTATGTGGTGTTTTTAAGATATTAATTTCATCTTTCCATCCTCCAGGACAAATGACTATGGAACATGTAAATTTCTGAAAAAATGCACTATTTTTAAATTGAGTTCAGCAGATTATATAAAAATAGATATGAAGAAGCAAAGATCAGATTTAAGGATCATTTTAATAACAGGCTTTATTTCAGATCCATAATATACATAATATTTAAAAATAATGCATAAAAATATTAGTTAGCCTATTTTTGACCACTTGTGTCTCTGTAGTGCTATTCCAAGTGAGCTTACTGATTTTTTTTTAAACAGTGTACATTTAGTTTTAATGGTTTGTCTCTTCTTCAGTCATCAATAGGGAGCCTTGTTACCATGGTGACAGACAGATGGATTAATGCGATGTTTAGGGAGATACAGTAGTGCCAAATTTTGATATATATGGTAAGCTGTAATGTACTGCATACACAGGAGGGCATGCATGCAGAAAATTTCAGGAACGGTCTTCCATATGCACAGAGCGTCTTGTCACAATATTCCCGCTATCTTCTGCCAGAAAGTGGTCATCTATCTCCCCCTTTATGCTCTTGAAAAATACCTACCCTGTTGGAGTCACACACTCCAGTTGCTCTGGAAACTTAAACTGAATGTCTGATGAGGCCAGCTGGAAAGGGCCATGTTCAACACCTGACGTGTCGGCTGCATGTACTGGGCCATGAAGCTGCCGGTCATGTGGGAATGACTGTCTATAATCCACTCCTTGAAATGCAACCTGACATCTTCAGGTGACACCTTTCCATTTGCCTGTTTGCTTTATTCACTGCAGGTCTCATTAATGAGAAAGAAATGTGAGATACACAAAAATCTTTGAGTTGTTTCAGAGCACAAACAGATTGCAAGTGGAGTAATCCTTCTTAAAACTTTCACACTTCTTTTACTTTTAAACCTTTAATGACCTGTACCTTTTTCACCCATCTCACTCCCTTCCCTAGAGCTGCTAATGAGCTTTCCTGTTTTCAAAGTATTAGATTAGCAGTTCATGTCTTGCAAACACCCTCAGACAGAGACAAAATTAATACAGGAAGAAAATGTGTGACAGTCATGCTATGAATTCCTGTCATTCAAACTGTGGATCTCCCATGCTCATAGAACTAGGAAATCATGCTAGTTGCATAGTTTTATTTTATTTTACTTTATTTGATGTCCAACCCTTGAATCATTCTGTCATTGCCAAACATCTTCAATGCAGAAACCTATGATAAGATGCTACTGAAAAGTCAAGTAATTTTAAAAGACAATTTGACCTGCCAAGTGAAATTCTGGCACCAACTTGGTGCTCTTAAAAATATTTTAGATGTGAAATCAGAAGTGCAGAACATAATATTAATTTATGTAACAAGACTAATTTAATAAGAAATGTTTTCCACCCATCTACACAAAGTGATAATTATAATTCATCAGGAACCTAGCTCTCCTTCCAGGCCTTTTTAGATTGTAATATTAAACTATAGCAATTAAGCTCTGTGAATGACTGTGAAAAGGGCCTTTGGATATAATTGCACTGGAGCCAATTAAGAAAAATATACATCTCGTATTCCTGACAATTTTATAGCTGGCTTTCTCAGCAAGTGACGTACTACTACAGACACAAGTCAAGTTTATAGTGGCCACCTCCCCACAATAAATGCAACGCCAGTCCAATTTCTTCCTGTGCAGCAGCACATGCCACTGTTGAGGGTCCCCAAACTGGTGTCACTGGCCATATGAGCGTGGCCAGTAGCATGGGTTGGGCACAGCAGCATTCCCTCAGGCACATGCTACACAGCAGCTTCTGAGGGACCCTCTGCTGCCCCGGGGTGCGTGCCAGCAGCACACCCCTCCCACCCTGCAACCACCATGATGTAGGGTCTTACATCAGAGCCAAGCTTGAAGTCACTCTTGCCCATGAACATATTCATGGAGGAGTCAAACCAGACACCCAGGTTTTGGTGCAACCTCCTTCCCAAAGCTGGCTCAAGCTGTGTGCTCAGAGCAGCTCACTCACGGCTTTATCCTCATGAAATCCTCCTTGAAAGGAAATTGTACAATCTCTCAGGCAGTCTGATCTGAGCTTGTACTTGTGGGAACCTGTTTGAGTTACCAACAAAGTCATCTCCCAGAGCCACAGCAGGAAACACACAGGATGGACAACTCTCTGTATTGGACTGTCACTGAGAGAGGCCTCCTTCGTCTTGCCAAAAATAATTTTGGAAGTCTCCAGTTCTGGCCACATAGGCCAGGAGCAGATTTTCTCTGTAGAAATCCTGCTCCCAGGCTGTCACCCACCAGAACCCAGTCAGATGGTCTGGTGGCTCAGGATTCCTACTGCTACCTCAGGTTGCCGCATCCAGTAAGAGTGGCTGAGACACAAGAACCTGGCGATGCTCTAGTGACACCATGGAAATAATAATTAATTTTTGCTGTTTTCTTTTTTTTTTTTTTTAATTCAGTCAGAAATACTTCTTTTTTTCCTGGACAATAGTAGAGGTTTTTTTTAATATGGCACAGCAAAGTAACTATTAAAAGTTCTAAAATGAAACACATACTAAGACCACTAAAGATGTGGTATCCAGTGAAATTCAAAAATAACCTGTAAACATATTTGCTAGGTCTCTAAAGACAGAAGGAATACCACAGGTATTGGGAAGGGATCAGTGATTCTCCTCTCTAGTACATGTGAGTAAAGCCAAATAGATATAGGCATGTTTTACTTGCCAAAAGAGAGTATTATAAACACTGAGCAGGTAATAAAACATATAATTTAGTACAGGATAAGAACAGAAAACAAGTAGATACAGCCATATGAAAGAAGACTCTCCTTAAGTGTTATCTCTGCAGTCCCACCTGAATTCTGTCCAACGCATGTGACAGCCCCAATATGTTATCAACAGCTCTGAAATCTGTAGTACGCCTCTGACCAGCCATAATGTCATCATCCACAAATCCTTATTTGGGATTTGTAACTGAAAGTCTGGCCAGATTGCCAACAGGACTTTTGCCATTTACTGAAATGGCCAGGCTGCGGCCATAACAAACGATGTGCTGTGGTGCCTCTGCATCATGCTTGCACACCCAGTCTTGTCCAAAGTTATGCCTCACATGCACATGTGAATAACAAAATGTAGAAGTGAAATTAAGGAAGAATGTTGCATATTCTGTAGAAGCAAGCTGGAGTTTGGAAAAGCATCTCTGGGGCTGGGGTAGGTGGCTGGAAATCTGGAGATCCAACCTCTCGGCTCCTGCCTTTGCTGAAGAGCCACAGCAAAACCTCCTCAGCACCTCCAAAACAGAAAGTACCCCTCCATAAGTGGGTGAAGCCAGCTCAACCAGTATTTTTTATGTGTCTTTTGATTCTCCAGTGCAAGGCTCTTCTTACAATTGTGAGTACATTTGACAAATGAGCACTGCCTTTTGTCAGTATTTCTGTAATTAAAGTCTACACATCACTATTCAGTGACCAGATTTTTGCTGCAGTGAGACAAGAGATCTGAGGACAGACTCTCAACATGGGAATTTCAGCCACCAGATCCCTAGAAGATGCACAACAGTAACCAGCTAATTATAAAAACAGAGCTCTCTGCAGAAACCGAATCATAGCTGCAGAGCACTTTAATTTCTTGTCCAATCGACTAGAAAATTGTTTGGAAATACGTAACTGGTTTCTTCATGCCCCTGCCTGTACACAGTGCTGATGTTGCATGGTGCTTACAGGAATATCAAGGGTGCCATAAATAGAGGAAATGACCCCTGCAAGTCAGAAAGAGAATAAAGCTCAGCTCTCCTGAGAGCCAAAGGGTAGCTCAACTGCTGCATTTTTCTCTCTTTCCAAAACCAATGTTTTGCTCTTTCCCAAGTTCTGTTACATAATCCAATTCAGTTACTGAACACATCAGTTTAACCAATATTCAAATCAACCTCCTTTATCTTTTGAATTGGATTTTCAAATTCCAAACAGGATTCTCTGTCTCAGGCGCCAACATTTTTTGCAGTGCCTCTCAAAACTTTTGCTTGTGTAAATCAGACAGATAACTTAGTGAACATAACAAATTACTACCTTTATTATGTCCCAGCCAGCTTATCAACTAGCTTCTTTGCCTGTGAAAACCTAAATTGCAAGCTTGGTCCTCAAGTGGAACTCACTGTTAGTGGAGATGGCCGGGTATCACTGTGCAGTCCTGCACCAGAGAGGAAGGAGAGCAGGAGACACACAGGCCAGGACTGAAATATCTCACAGCATTACATTAAGAAGTTTGCACACTGGGGTTCTATTTCTTGATAGAGCTGCTCATTGGCAGCAATGCCACGTGTTGGCAAGGGTTATAAAAATCTCTTAGGGAATATATTTATGCTAACTTGTGTCTTTGGTTTTATTTTAAAATTTATTTTCTTCCTTGAGCTCTTGCTTACTCTCCACACTCCTCCCTCACCAATACTGTACAAAAATATGAACTCCCATAGGAGAGGCACTATGTTACCAATTTTTCATTAAAACCCAGGGGTTGATATAAAATCCCTAACCGTAACATCAGAATCACAAGTGGAGACTTACACATCCTTTGAAGTCGAAAACTTTGGTTCCCTCTCACTGTCTGCTTTTGGCACAAATTTTTTGTAATAAAAAGGAAAGAAATCATTATATTATATTCAATTACACAACAAGAAGAGATTAATATTGTAACCTAAATGAACACAATTCTGCTGAGTATCTCTTGGGTTTTTTATAGCAAGTAAAATTTACAACACTAAGAATTTTAAGTTATTCAGAGTGGATTTCATGGTCTTTACGCTCTACTTTAAGTCTCTGTGAATGATTAATAGAGACAGATCTGACCTGACTCTCTTAATTCTTGGCATTGTTCAAACCAGGATTAAATAACACCATTATATCCTTCTCTTCTCTTTCTTCCTGGTTCTGGAAAAATTTGAAAGAAAGTGATGTCTTGATTGATGTGAACTCAAAAAACTATCCTGAGAAGAAAATATAGGATCGTTATCATCAAAGTCACAAAAAAATACAACAGACACAATAACCTAATTGTCTCTCACAGTTCAAGGATTCCTCTATCAGATGCAGTGATGATCTTGACATCACTTACAATCAAAATGACACGCATGCTCCTGTTTTAGTTTTATGCATTCTAATGAATTTTAATACTTTATATAGAAAGTAATTTCTTTTTTTCAAAATGTCACTCTGCAGTTTTTCTAAGATGCCCTTCCCTAAGCTTTTCCAGGAGGTTTTGCTATTATTTGTGGCGAAGTCTAATTCTGTTCCAAAGCACAAGCAGAATTTTGGGTTACTTTTCATGGGAAAAAGAAGACTAGAAAAGAAAAGGAAAGAAGGAGCCATTTGCCTGCTGTCCAGATTAGAAAAAATGGGCTGTGTAAAATATTGTTTAATTTACACAGCACATGGACTATTAGGAAACACCTTTGGATTGGTTTTTAGAAGCATCATGAACAGAAGTTTCCCAGAATACTATTTTTTTGCCTAGCAACCCAGTCCCTATAATTAGACCCTTAGATACAAGCTATAAATTATGGTAAAAGATACAAAGAAGGAAGTGGGGAAGAAATGCTTAGTTTGGATTTATTTACATTCATTGTTTGTTGTTAAAGTACTGACTGCTATAACTAAAAATACACTTTACCAGCCCATACTGAATCTTAAGTTCGTACACTGCTTGATAAAGTGATAAAATTAGGTAGCACGTCAATTTATATTCATCAGCAACTGAAAATTAGGGTGGCACAGATATGAAAAAACCCTAAATGTATGTTCTCGTAGTGTGAAAAACTATTCACATAACTTGAAAGAACGACAATTTGGAACAAAAATATGTACTTTAAAGCAACACCGTTCTTCAAGATACAGCTTACTAAAATTCCTGGGAATTAAAAGAGTGCTTCCCAGTTTTATTTGGTAAAGTCCACTACGCGATCTGTCCCAAGGACATAAAAAAACCGCAAAATCAAAACCCTTATCAGGCTGCTACAAAAGACCTGATTTAAAACGGGCTTTGACAACTTTTTCCCCCTGCGCGATCGATCCGGGCTCTCGGGACGCTGAACGCGCCCCAAGGACAGGAGGCCCCTCCTAAGGGCGCGGCAGCTCCGCCCTGGCCCGCGACGGCGCTGGATCCGCGGCGGCGGATGGGGAGAAGGAGGGAAGGCGGCTGCGTGTGCCAGCCCGGCTCCCTTTCCTTCCGGGTCGCAGCCGCCGCCGCCGCCTCCTCCCGTGCCCTGAACCATGGGGGCGGCTGCCGGCGGGGCCGCCCATGACGGGGCTGGGGCCGCAGCGCCGCTGGACCCCGGGCGCGGGCTGTCCCTGCCCCTGGGGGCCGGGAGCTCTGCGGCGTCCCAGGACAAGCTCTTCCTTATCAAAGGTGCAGACAGCCTTCCTCTCCGCTCCTATCCCCTCCCCTCCTGCCCCTGCACGGGTCAGGGACCAGCAGCGGCAGGCCTGAGACCGTCCCCAGCCATGCTCCCCCTGCCCTAGCCCTAGCTCTTGCCCCTCTCTCCCGCCCCGGGGGAGAAGGCGAGATGTTTGGGAATGGCCTCGCCGAGCCTTCTGGACGCAGCGAGGAAGCCCCCGCAGCGCTGGCCGCTTTTTCCCTCGCCCTTGGCTGCGGCGGCGCTGATCTCCCTTCAGCCGCCCTCCCCCGGGGCAGCGGGCCCGGCGCGGCAGCCCGGCGGGACGCGGGACGGGCGCTGAGCGGAGCCACCTCCTTCCCGGGAGGGAGCTCAGCCCGGAGGGCGTCCGCGCTCGGCCGTGCCGGGCTCGAAGGGCAGGAGCCCTCGGGAAGAGGCGGCGCCTGCGGGCTCCAGGCAGCGCTGCGGATTCCCTAAGGGAAGGAGTCGGTGTCCCGGGCTGGATCCAAGCCAGGAGAACCAGGGCAGAGCCGGTGTCTCCGGGGCCGTACACAGCTGCAGGGCAGCGGGCGCACGTCCGGCGGGCTGGCGGCGCTGTGCGGCTTTACGTTTATATCATATTGTAATTTCTATCCGTATCTCCGGGCTGCTCCCGGTGTCTGCTCGGTCTCCCCGCGCCCCCCGGCGGAGCGGAGGCCGGGGCTCGGGCGGCCCCGTCCCAGCGCCGCCGGCCGGGACGTCCCGGGCAGGCCCGTCCAGAGCATGGACGTACCGCCGCCAGTTATGGTGTCTGAAACTGGGGAGATGTTGCTTACCAGACCTGGAAATGTAAAACTTAGTGGGCTGCATAATTCGGCCAAGATGCGAAGTCTTTGTGCTCCCAGGCAGAGGAGGTACCTTACAGATTTCATCGACACGAGTACAGGAAACTTCTTCGTCGCAGTAATCAGATCAATAACTTTTTAAAAAGTGAGACCTAACTTAACTGTATTTTGCTTACTTCCTATTCAGACCATTTAAAAATTACTTAACTGGTATTTGGAAAGGGAAAACAGGATGAGTGTCAGTACCTGCAAAGGAAGAATATGAACTTTTTAAATTTCAGTATGAATCAGGTTGGTTTCTACAGTGCAGTAAGTTCTTCATAACAAGCCTTTTTCTTAAAAGTGGGCAGGTATGGCTACATGGGCCTTTGGTGAAAGAGCTAGAAAGGATCAAGATACATCAAGTGACTTTGGAAGCACTGAGAAGACTGAAAAGCAAGGGATAGTTGCTAGAGAAATTTTCTTTCTTTTTTAATTAAAAAAATTAAGTGGGTTTTATTTTTAATTTTAAATAGAGCATTAATACATAAAGCTGGAGAACAGGTGTTACTTATGTGATGGTCTTCAGAGGAACTGGTGGTAACCATCTTTTGGTCGCCATTTGAAATTACAAGTGATGCAATAAAATCAATTACATTTCCCATTTGGGGAAGGATGAGGCATCACCATAGAACAAGATGATTTTAGTAGACTGGCTCTGGAATGAGGGAAATTTCAAAGTATTGCAAAAAAAAAAAGCATTCTGGGATTTGAATTTTTTTGTGTGTGGCTTGAAAATACATATACCATTATTTTCAAAATAGCCTGTTTCATAGAACTAATTCTTTGTCTTGCTATTTTGTCATAATGAGTATGACAAAAAATGTAAACAACTGGGCCTTTCCCTTCAGCATTGCTGACAGATCTTACTTTTTTAGGTTTTATTTTCTAAACAGGTTGGTTGTTTTTTTCTTCCCCTTAAGTAACAAAATCTTGATTTTTATTTCTTCAACTTTCCTTGGCAGGTGGAATTTTTCTAGGTACTGTTGCTACAGCAGGAATGATAGCAGGTTTTGGGACTACACTTGCAATGACAAAAAAGAAGAACCCAGACTGGTTCAGTAAGGTTTGTTCTTTTTTGCTGTTTTCCAATAGTGATACACAGGAAGTAAGAATGCATTGCATGCTTTATAGACATGGTGTCCTAGGTTACAATGTAAATATGTGCCCAAAGGTATGTATTCCATCACCATCTCCATGAACTGTTGAAACCAGGAGGCACAGTGTTTTTCTTGCCTCCTCCCCTGGACTATCTCCTGTTAATGGGCCATCAGTGCCCTGCCCCATGAGTCATGGATAACTCCCTCTAGGAGCCATTTCTGTTTAATGGGCAATCAAGGACCCACCACATGACTGATAAAATGACGTCAATGGGATGCTCTGCTCAGGGGGAGGAGCCAAGCATTCCCACCTGGATATAATCTGGGATTTCAAACAGAACAGCAGTGCTTATCCACTGGTTTCCAGAGGACAAGGACCACTAGACCTTTTCTACAGGATCACCACTTCTGCAAGATCACTTCATCTGGACTACTACCACCACCCTAACGAGCAAGGTGTCAGGTTGTATTCTGACTCTGTCAGAGGTTTTTCTTTCTTTTGTATTATTGCATGTACTTTACCTTTTTCTATTAAATTGCATTTCTGACTTGGAGTTTCACTGGTTTTTGCTTTCAAACTAGCACACATGGTGGTATACGTGGAACTTGGCAGAGTTGATGATAAGGGCACTAGATGTAATTGAATTTGGTACAGGCATAGGATTAATTTAAAAATCAATTCAGAGTTGGCCTTGCTAAATACTTTAGTACTTGAGATTAGGTGAAATACAGAATGGTTAGACTGTTTGCTGGAATCATACTTCTGGTTAGTGAAATACAGTTACTGATGTCTTTTGATTCTCTGATGTGAACACACTTTAGACATGAATGAGTCTGCATCACCTCAGAGATCCAGTTCACCATGCAGTCTCATAGTGCTGCAGTGAGTCTGGAAGCGAGGTGACTGCAATAAGGATGGGAATGAGGAGGTAGAAGGTCTCTTAAGCTGTGGAATATGTAAATGGGGTCATATAGTCAAAATTAAAGCTCTCCACTCCCATCCCACTGTGTAAGGGGAAGGATGAGAATGAGTACTGGGGGACTGAGATCTCATGGCCAAAATGAATCTTATCTCAGGCAATTACTAACTGGATCCACTTGTGCATTCTGAAGAAAAGAACTGCAAAGCAGAGCTAGCAATTATACGGTGTTGGTATGTTAGTTTGAAACACAGCATGTTTAATTGAAGGATGAGTTTTTCCTCACTAATGCTTTGTTATTGCCAAAAGTGACAAAAATATGCCCGTAAAATTGATCAGTCTCATCTCACCAAGCTGTTAAAATGCATGTATTACAGATGTTCTTAGGGAATTAAGAACTGATCAATTTTGTTTATTTTTAAAATGATAATTCGATAACATATCAAGTTAATTCAATGCGTATCAAGAGAAAATAATTCTTCCTTGCACTTTTTATCAGAACTTTCATTTCTGATCACTTGTAATCTCCCTTTCTGGTCAAAGAGCGTGAGATCCTTCGTTTGCTTTCCTACTTTCTTCTGTAGGTTGCTGTGTCATAACTCATCCATTGCCTTTACAGAAACATTCTTGAGTTTCTTTTTTGAAATAGACAAAATAGAAAACTTCATGAGAAGTTATTTCACAAACTGTGGAAATATGCTATGACAAGGAAATAGTCTCCTCTTTACTATCTTCTTTTTTTTTTTTTTTAACTTCCTTTCTCTTGAGCATTTTTTCCAGCTTGCATATACTCCTGGGTGTCTGAGCTGTCCTGTTATCAATGTGAAATTTATCAGGAGTGACATTGCATTGACATCCGAGAATATATATGCTAGAAATGTCATCAAGTGATACATACCATTTCGATCTTTCCTGAAAACTGTATCTGCTGCTATTTGTGCAAAGGAATTACAACAGTTTGCTAGCAAAAATCTGTGATTTCATGGGCCCCTCGACCTCAATACTCCAGCGTGTAGAAAGATGCTTTTTTGTCAAGGTATTTGTCAGTGAGCAGCTTAAAAAAGGAAAGACTAGATTTGAGAATGGCTTAACTCTCTGTAGAAGCTCTGCAAGGTACCAGTGAAGTTTTGCATTAGCAGTCTTACTTAAATTTATAGTTACCTACCACAAGTAAGTTTTAATAATGCATCATGTATAACTACAGAAGATTGTACCTTTTTTAGATGTTCAGTGCTTAAATATTATTTTATCCATGTTAAGGTGAGGCCATAGTTTGACAGGTCCTTTAAGCCAACATCAGCCAGCACTGGTGTTGAAAGAATTAATTCTACCAGCCCTCAGTTTCTGGTGATTTATTCTGTTCCAGTGAAGCCACCAATACATGTGCTGTTGGGTTGGTGATATGATCCTGGTTAATTGGTGGGTTTTTTGTTAAAATTAAATGCTCAGCTGCAGCAGCCTCCTCTTGAGAAGTGTCTAGTTTTACCAGCATTTAGCCAGGTGTTTAATTTCACAATGGATTAGGTCACACAAAAGAGCGAACACACTGAATACAATAAACCTAAACAGTTGAACACACTTTATTTTAGGCACTGCTTCCTCTGAGATATGCTCTGCACGCAAGGGGGCACGATCAAGGCCTGTGTCTGAATAAAAAAAAAAAAAGTGTGTTTTTTTTTTTTTCCTTCTCCCACTTCCTGTTTACATCTTCCAGAGGAAAACAGAACAACAACAACAACCAACCAAATGAAAAAAGCAGCATATATTTGGAAAACAAATCAGCTAGTTCTGCCCTGTTTTTTTCTGGTCTGTTTTTGGAAAGACTCGATATTGTTCAAAAGCTCATTTTTTAAATTAAAGAATTTTTTTAAAAAAATACAGAAGAGTAGTGAGGAGAAAACAATCTGAACATAGGTTAGTGAATAAAACTCAAATCTCTTAAATTTTTTTTTTGTTAGTGTCATTTCTTTCTTACATGCCACCATTGTCCTTTTTAATTTTTTAGCATTTCATTAATCAGCTTTCTTGATGCTCTGAACAGTGTATCTGATAATCATTTAACCAACTGTCCTGTTTACAGAAACCCTTGTCTGTGTACTTCAGTACCCCAAGGAATCAGCCTGTGACTGAGTGCTGTTTGACTGCAGTCAGTAAAACCAGATCAGATCACTATTTTTCTGGGACAATCAAGCATTTAAATAGTGGTCAGTGCTGGGTTTTGCCAGCAGTTTTCACAGATAATGACTCCTATTTAAAGATTCTGTGTAGAGCATATTTTTGTCCATTCATTTCCCATCTTCCAAATGGGGTCATTTTTTTCTCAGTTTTGTTATCTATGGTTAGACTATGGAAGCAGTAAAAATGTCAAAAGTAATCAGCATTTCAATACTCAGAGCAGTCTCTACTGAAAGTTATAATAGTTCATTATCTGTGGTAAGGAGATAATAAGACCTGATATTATAGCTTGACTAGAGATCTCTGCTATTTGTGTGTGTATATGCTTACAGAGCATTGTTTTTGTTAGCAGCTTCCACTTTGGGATGTCCAAATTGGAATAAATAAAGGTCAAGATACGTTTTGCTTGTGCTCTTTCCAAGTGCATACTTGTCCTTGGGTAGCTGTGCCTACATCTGAATCCCAAGGGAAAGTGTCAATGCTGAGGACTGTCTGAGGATCATTTTAACATTTCAGGAAATAAAAAGTCAAGAGGAGAAAAACTACTGACCATACTAGTAGACACTAAGTATGTTTAATTGTATCAAAGAAGAAAGAGAAGCATTTAAAAAGAAATTAAAAATTTAAAGCTACAAAAAATTTTAAAGATACAAAAGATTTTTCCCCCACTTTTTGTGATGAGTAAAAAAGAACAGTTCTTTGGCATGCTTTGGAGAAAAGGTTTTTTTGATCCTTCCAAAGTTAATTTTGCTTTTCAGTATTTGAGACTATAAATGAAATAATTTTTTCTAATTTTATGTGTGCAATCTCATTTATGTTATCCCTGAGCAATAGTTAGTAGGTTTTTTTCCAAGACACCCAGTTAAGCAGAACTGTTGAGTTGTGCAAGGACCATGAATAGCAATCTTTAACAATTACTATCTGAAATCTGTGTTTGTATGTGAACAATTGAACAGTAATCTTTCAGAGGGGAAAAAAGTCCTCTGAGTGGCAGTTGCCACTATGAGCAAGAGAATTCTCTCTGTGTCACTGCTGCTGTGGGCTACACATGAAGTTTTGCTATTCCAGATGGAATGCATTATGGTGGGCATTGTGAGGTGAGAATGGCTGGCTAGCAGTGAGGGGGGGGTGCACATGGATTGATGCCACCCAGCATGTGCCTGGTGCCCTTGGAAGCTGCAGTGTCCATTTATGTGCTGTGACAGAGGTTTCCTTATGACTGGGACCCCATCACAGCCAAGGCTGTGTTCTTGGCCTGAGGTGGCTCTTCCAAGTGACAGCATTTTCAAGGTACTTGTGTTTTCAGGGCATGTCTCATGTCAAACTTCGATGCAGCAGTATCTTAAAACCACCTACTGTTATAGGTGTCTTCTGGCAAAAATGAGAAGTGTGGAGACCACATAGCATTTTCAGTGTTGCTGGTTAGTGAACTCTGCAGGGGAATGGGTTCAGTGTTGTTCTTTGCTTTTACAAAAGTTTCCTTAATAGTTTCCAGAGCTTCTTCAGAGTTGTAGCCCTCTGAAATTAGTCACTGCAATACCCTTTCCGTGTCCAGATGAAAGCCGCTCGTGTTCTTGCGGGTTCCCAATGAGCTGTTCCAGAAGTGCAGATAAAGACCTAAAGGCCATTGGTTGCCTCGCATGAAAAAGTACCAGAATCAATGACATACAGTGATTATGTTCAGATGTCACTGGCACAAAGGCTTGTGACTGGTGTAGATTTAGTTTTGTATTTTGACTGGTGAGATAACTGAGTGTTGGATTCTTGTGCCCATGGAACAACTGACTCCGGTATTTCTGGGCAATGAAAGTCATCCCCAGGTGGCACTGGCAACTGTGAAATCTGCTCCTGGTAGGAAGGCACTTCATCCAGCCCTTTCTTGGCTCTTGAGGTGTGCTGGCAGCTATAGGATTTTCTGTGGCCACACTAGTGCAACTGGCAGGTCAGGAAAAAAATCTAAATCACCAACTTCCTTAGTTTTTATTTTTTCCCAATTATTTTTCACTTTGTTATGATCTTTTTGTCTTTGGTTCTAGGGGATTACTGCCACAGCTGCACTGCCAGAGAGTGGTTCATCACTGGCCTTACGAGCCCTAGGGTGGGGCTCACTCTATGCATGGTGCGGAGTTGGATTGCTGAGTTTTGCCATCTGGAAGGCTCTGGGCGTGCACAGTGTAAGTAGCAAGTATTATCCCCTCAACTCCATATTTTTCCTTGGGTAATGCATCTTGGGATGGCATCTCTATACTACTTCAGCCTAAGAATTACACCTTCATTCACCACTAACCAGAATGTGTGCAAACAAGGGAGGTGTTCTTACATGTGCGAAAAATGGCATGCTGTGGGAGGAGACAGATTAGGGGGAGGAACAGTTTTGTCCTGCTTTATGTTTATTTGCACAGATGTTTCAGATACCTCACAAAAGAGCCAGTGTTCTAATTTAGAGACTAAAATAGTAGCTGCAAACTTTCTATATCCTTTGCTTATTGAACTGAAGGCTACCCCCCTGAATCCTATTTTTGAACTTGTCCAAGTTCTATTTTTTCTACTTTTTGCCTCAGGGCAAAAAGAAGAGCTAAAAGGAAACCAGATTGCTTTCTAGAAGCAGCAGGGGGACATAAGATTGAGTATCCTGTGCATTAGAATGGTGGTCCTTGACACGCCACGTCAAGGAAAAGAAGCTCCGGGAGCATTTGTACATCCCAGGATACCAGCTACGGCTCTTCTTTAGTAAATTGATTATGTTCCACTATTTCACAGTCTTAAGTGTGAACACTAAAATTCATGTGAGCATTTTTGTTTGCCCCTAGTAATGAGCCATGACTTAGAGCCCCTGCAGCTATAAGTTTGGCAGAGCTGTTTGCATCTTCTTTAGGACTCGAAATGAATAAGACTTCCTTTATCTTACATGGCAATTATTTATATATTCATCAGAGCATGTATAAAGGAGAAAGATGATACTACTTCATCTTAGTACTGTTCTTATTATTACCTTTATTCAAGTTCTCATTTCTTGTCTACTCTGGTGGTGTATACTGTAGCTCGCAATTTGAGTCCCAAATGTAGCATTACACAGTCCTTTATTTCTTAGCTTTCAATGTTGATTCTCCGTAGGAACAGATAAAGGAAGGCTGAACACCAGAAGAGCATGGTAGGACATAGGAGGCAGCTACAACACATTTTGTTTAAAATGAAGTCCTCCATGTGCGGCAGGGAAGGGGGAGGAAGAGTGGGAGTTTATACTCTCTGCATGCTGAGCTACCACAGTTCAGTCAGTTTGCTGGCAGTCGTATCACCAGTGAGAAGGACTCATTTCACACTATACTGCCAATTCTGATTTCTCATTCTATCATAATGTCTGGTCCTGCTGAAGGACAGCAGAGTCTGACTGTAGTTGCAATTTATGTTATCTGTTTCTTGGTAAGCTTAATTTTTACTTCCTTGAGCAGTACTGGTCTACACCCACAGTTATTGGTTTCCCTTTGAGGCTTTTCTTGAGGCTGCCTGCCAGGGAACACCCACATAAACCTGAGATGGCGAAGCCCCAGGACGTGTCTGAGTCTCATGAGGCTTCTGACAACAAGGACTCTTGTGTCAGAAGCAGACTGCAAGCATTTTAGAGAATTGTTGAGTACTCCTGGTCAGAAAGATGCACCTTATTATAGTCTGTGTTGTGCAAGTGTTGAAAGGAGGTGGGGGAAACTGCATTTTAAGAGGCTCTTGCAAATGTCTGTTAGTATTGTTTTCTGTTGTGGAGTGCTTATGTTTCATTGTAGTGCATGGTGAGAATTGCAGATGTTGAAGGCAGTAGATTTCTGTCAAGAGATGATTTGGAACACCTCTCTCTGCTTTAATAAATATCTGAGATATTTATTGTATTCACTATAGAATTTTAAATTTTTCACTGCAGAAAGGAAACACGTACAATAGTGCTATTCATGATTGCAGAATCAAAATTCAGCATTTTGTAAATTTCCTGTCACTATATAGCTGCTAAACTCAAATATATGCATGTTTAAAATTGCCAGAGGTACAGAGGAAGCATGTTACAAAAGGAAATATTCTGACTAAAGAGCTTCATAGCACTAAAAATAAATTAGACCCCTAAACATATGGTCATTTTCAGAAGGGCCTGTATTTATTTGATATGTTTTCCTGAAATTTCTGGGGAACTTTTGAAATGGTGATACTTTGGAAAATTCTTAATTGCTTTTATGTAAGCAGAGATAGTAGATAAACAGTCAGTTACAATACTGATTTTTGAGCAAATTGCAGTGCATATGTTATCTCTAATAACTGTTAGTTGCCCACAAAAATAAATAAAGTTTTATTTTTAGGAAACTGAATTTATGACTGAGTGAAATAAAGTTACTTTCCACATAAACTGTTCAGATCATGGAAGACACCCTAGATTTATCACTGTGACGTTTTCAGATGAACATTTTAATTTCAGTTAAACATTTTAAAAGGAGGCTTTTACAGATTTACCTGAACAAAATGTCTTGAGTCTTCTGTGTACTTAAGAACTGTGAATTCACTGGCTCTGTAGTCCATGCAAGTTTCCAATACCTGTAAAATTTCAAGTCACAATTTCAAATCTAGCAGCAGGTATCAGGATTTGAAAACTATGGACTCAGGGCAGACTTCAGTCTCTCAGTGTGCTATACTAGATGTAACTTGAGGGGAAATTTCGCTCATTTTGATATCAGGAACCTGTGTGAATTTAGTATCTAAAGTTTTGGCCGCTGGACAGAGAGAAGAAGAGGTTATGCCTAGCCTCTTCACTTTAACATTAACAAGCTGCCCCTGGGACCTGCTGATTATTGATCTGGCCCTGCTAGGCAGCAGTTTCATCTGTTCAAGAGCAATATTGGTAATATTAATGACAGCTAACACAGTCTCTTGATCATAAATTGTTTCTCAATATTAAATTGTGAAGGACGGTAAAATTCTAATTGTAAGCAGTGCAGGCGTTTCATTTAGCAAACAAGAAGGATGCTTCATTTGCATGTAGGAGTACCTCAGCTCCCGTGCTCTCTCAACTCCTTTGCCAGCTCAGTCCCTGTGACTCTCTAGATGGGATCTTGCTGAATAAAGGACTTGACTTTCACTGACAGGGTTTGAAGGGGCGTTTCAAGTCAAGTAAGACTGAATTGTTAAGTGTTTTATGGCTCGAGTCATCTGAAATAGTAAAGTACGAGAAGTCTCAGTGGAAAATGAGATGTGATGGATTGGTGGAAGTCACACCAGAAGGAGTAACAGATCCAGCAGATCTTGACCCGGGACTGGCGCGGCCAGGGAGGCCATGGAGCAGTTCCCGTCCTGGCCGGCCCGCAGCACACCGGGGCCGGACTGGCTGGGCCGGAGGAGGAGAGCAGAGCTGATCACTGAGGCTGGAGAAGTGCAGTGCAAGGTGTGCTCGGGGCTTTTTGTGCTTTGAACGCTGCCCACGCCAGCCGCGCCCCAGCTGAAGGGAGTGGGATGTGCCGTCGGTGTCACCGGGCGGCCCTGATACTTGTGCCACGCGCCGGGAATGCCCTGTGAGCGGCGCGGCCCGCCAGGAAGCGGTGGCGGGCCTCTCCGCACGCCTGGAGGGCAGAACTGAGCCAGGCCCCGGTCCCGGCTGGCTTCTGCGGTTTGCGTTCCTGCCCCGCTACCGCCGGCTCCTCCGCGGCCGCGGCGCCGCCGCTGCCCCGCAGCGACATCCCGTGGCGCCGGCCGGAATTGCAGCGAGGGCCCGGCTCAACCCTGACCCCGGGAGCGCGGGCTGCCGGGCTTTGGGCAAGCCGTGCTGC
>VXBQ01013009.1:164956-395746 GCA_013400175.1 Phainopepla nitens | reverse complement strand
GTGCTGCAGGACCGGGCCGTGCTGCCCCCAGCCACCGCCAGCAGAGCGGCCTACCATCGCTGCCAAAATGCTTCCATAGTGGGATACGTGTTTCCTGTGAGCGTGAGTTACTGATGGGACGGCGAGTGATCGATAAAGTATGTATTACCCTAAGCTTTGTGGCTCTTTGAATTATCTTGTCATCACTCCCAAAATCAGAGGTGAAACAACAAGAGCAAAGTGGAGTGAAATTTCCTTGATGAGTTGTAGTTAATCTGTGTTAGTGGTGCGATTGTCCAGCAGTTTGTGTGGTGGAAGGAAACGGAAGCCACAGTTCAGGATGCCTCATCCTCATACCTTCTGAGACAGCCGGTGTTCCCCTAGGAGCAAGTTGTTGTTAAGATTCCTTCCAGGCACTGAGGAGATGCACCTGATTTGGTGATTCTAGATTTTTGTTTAATCTTTGTGGTTTATTAGTTCTTAAAACAGTGCTGTGACAATCCCTGCTTCCACCTCTTAAATGGCTTTATTGTTAAAGGTGGTTCCCTATAGCTTTACGGTCGGCTGCTTTTATGCCAGCATCAAAACCCAAGGGTGAGAGTAAGTAACTGATCTTTATGACTTGGTAAGGAATATATAAGATTTTATGCTGTCTTGGGTTGGGTTGTTAATATTCCCTGATTGCAGTTACCACTGTTGTCATCTGAGGACAGGCTGATAGGTAATAACTGCTACTAAATTCCACTCAACTCCTATTCTGAAATGAAAAAGTGATGATTCAATGCGGACCTTATTTGATAATGGTTTAAGTTCTATGTTTCAGTAGCATAAAATAAATATCTTTTTAGAACCTAAGAGATGGTGCTTATATACTTTTATATTGTGCCTCTTGCAGAAAATAATCAGGTGTCAGTGATAATCAGAGTTTTTTAACTTGCTTCCTGCAATCACTCAGGAAAATATTTAAATTTTTACCACCTTTGATTATCTCTGAGCATAGAAACTCTGTCTATGTTAGTGAGTATCATTGACCAGCAGCACTGGGGCAGTGAAACATTAGCAGGATGAGGACCTGTTATCTACAACCATTCCAGGAATTCTCAAAATTTGGGCTAACACCAGCCTTGCCCCATGGCTTGAGTGCCTTTTGGCCGTTGGACTATGTTACATGCACTGCTAGAATGCTTCTTCAGATTTGTGTCAGCCTAAAGAACTGCTAGTCATGCATTTTGAGACTGTGCAGTAGTTACATGGGGAGCATGGACAACTGGCAGATTGGCTTCCAAAGAGCACTCCTGATCTGAATCTGGGACTCATCCAGACATACCTACAGCCTTCCTCTCTGAAGCAACTTACAATGTGGAAAGACATGTGCCATGTTAAACACAAGCTTGAAATAAGTCTGGCTTGAAATAAAATAGAACCATTTTTTCCAACAAGTTTATTTGCTATTTAACAACTTCCACACTGTGGTATTAACTTCCATGGCATTACCTTACTGGTTTTGCTCTTGCAGCATCCAAACCATGTAGGTGGCCACTCCTGGTACAGTGGGATGGCTGTTTGCTGATGCAAAACACAGAAGTATTGGAATAAATTCTGTAGAAAAGGTTTGGTTTGGCCAATTTATCGTTTCAGGTGTATTTTAAAGTTGAATAGTAGTTGAAACATCTCATTTCAGCATTCTGCATATGAGCTGTTCAATGAAATTTAAAATTTTCAGTTAAAGAACAAATGACATTTCATTCAGTAAAAATTTTTAAAAGTAAAATATTTAAAATATCTTAAACCCACTGTTACAGTTGAACTAAACAAGTATTTTCATTGAAGCTTCCAAAAATTAAACCTTTTTTATTTATCTATTCTGCTAGTGTTATTATCCACCATACATTTTTATTACTGGGAAAAATTTTAGTGTCATAGAATCACAAAATAACTAGGGTTGGAAGGGACCACTGGAGATCATGTAGTCCAATCCCCCTGCCAAGGCAGGGTCACCTACAGCAGGTGACAGTTCCTATAAGTTTTCTAGAATTTTTTAGAAGTTAACTTTGGAGTTGTAAACCTTTATTTTAAATTAAACTTGCAGCTATAGAGTACTTGACAGGTACTAAGACATACCTATTGATGTCTGATGTTCTTTTTTTTTTTCTTTTTTTTTTTTTAAACTGCCAGCAGTTATGAACCTTCTTTTAAAAGCAGAACAATGCCCTCAGCCCTTGCAGACTGAAGTGTACAACGATTAACAAACAAGATAAATTATGCTTTAAAAGCTCTCTTGTTCTTCATGTCCTCAATAAATTAGGTTACATTTCCTCAAAAATAAAAGCATTCTCTGTCCCATAGGAAAAGGGCCAGGATGATTCATATGTAGGTTTGTGAGATTCTGATTGTTGCTGTTCTCTGGAAAGCTGGAAAAATAGTTAGAAGAATTGCTTAGCAATTTGTGACTAATATACTTATAAAATATTAATCACAAAAGTTTATCACTTTTATGGTGTCTCCTAGTGAAATATCCTGTTTTACATTGATTTTAACTTTTAAAATATTAAGAATCTAAAACAATTGCTTGCCACAAAGAGACATCTAAAACAATTAAAAGCAATGCAGAGAATATATGCTTGTTGTGGCTTTGATGGTAAGAACATTTCCTAAGTGAACGGCTTTTCTCCAGAAAAGATATAACATCTGAATCACCATTTTAAGCATAAAAATAACATCCCCCTGCTTACATCAAGAGATATTTATTATAATTTTGTGAAAGTATACTCATAGGCACATTATAAATACAAAGGAGCATATGCTTTAAGGATGGATTAATTTAAAGCAGAAGTTGATAGCATGGATTTTTTTCCTTCATGGCATCTGTGTGGCATCTGTAAATCGTACTAAGATAAATCCCAATGTAGGTGTACTGCAGCGGCTGAAATTTTTACTCTATTTCATAATTGAGCAAATGTTTTTATAAAAACACCCTGTCTCCTAAAGTAATTAGAGTAATCCTAGAGTAATTCCTAAATATTTTGTTATTAATTCTTAATTATTGTTGTGTTCAATACTCACAAAAATGTTATTTATGGAATTCCTATTCCTTATCATGCTTGTGTCTGATAGCATCGTAGAAACTTACCTTTTTCTTGCTATTTCATGATCACATATTTCTATATAAATCAAATCTGCCCATTTTTTTAAATGCTCTTTTATTTCCTCAGTGCTTATTTAAACTGAAGCTCTTAGAAAGAAGGTGGAGTACTAGTTCAAGTTAGCACTTCCTCCTCCTGTTTATACTGGATTTTTCTCTGCTGCTTATATTGCCTAATTAGTTTGGTTTGGAGAAGACTTGCCTCCACACATATGTACTGCTAGTATGTTATTCAAGAAGGAAAAGAAATGAAACCAATGAACTTCACTGTTTACTTGACAAGGCAGAATGCTTATTCAAGGATTAAGATCATAATTTTCTTACTGGAAAGCTGCTACATCTGCTTTATGAATAGGGACAGCTGTAAGGGAGTATTTCAAGAAATGGAAAGGTTGCAACTGTAGCTGTCTTGAGGAGTTTCCCTGTTGTGTCCTGGGAGAGACTCGCAGCTGTTGGCTGCGGCAAACCCGTTGGGAAGCCTGTGGTCTGAAATGCCTCTGTCACCCCATGTGGACGAGTGGGTTGATCCACGTCTTGGCCACGTGTAACTGTAAACTGTGCCTGTGCAAGTGACATCTGAATCCAGCGTGATTCATGGGCGCGAGTTATTCGTGCTGCGTCTTGGTCCCGTGGCATTGTCCTGTGTGTTAAGCATGGTGCGTGGCCACGCTTGCTGTGCCCCGCTGTGGGCCAAGACCCTGGCTGCTCTGCTTGCCTGGGGGCATCTGGCTGTCCCTGCCTGCCTCTGCATGTCACACTGCCTCTGTCATGCATGTGATACACAGAGGAACTCCACAACTCCTAAAAGTTATGAAGTAGGTATGGTTTATTTCAGCCCTGAGGCGCATGGGGATAATTCCACTCCTCTGAAAACATGCGCGCCCCAAACTCCAAACTACTGCTCTGTTTATTCCCTAAAAGCCTAGGGAATTTTATTAGGCATATTACACAATATGCCTAATCCGTATTCATTTCCTAGCCCCGCCTGGTCCTGCCTACCCTCACATCGTATTAAAATGACCAAAAGTCCTTTTGCGCTTGCGCCTCCCTGATCTGGGGGTCATCAAGGGTCTCTGGTAAAGGCTTCCACACTCTTCATTGCACTTCACTTTTCAACTTTGTCTCCAGAGCACGTGTCTTGGCCTCTTGGGCACATTCCAGGCCTTGAGATTAATTCTTGCTGGTTCAGAGGTCTGGATTTATCACTTATCACCATAGCCTTGCATCCCTCACCCTGTTTGCAAGTTCTGGCTCCGTTTATCCCAAACTGGTCTGCCTCTCCTCCTGGTTTTGTAAGCACAGTAAATGTCAGGCATTCCTCATTGTCTGGTCAGCTAATTTTGATGAACTATCCTTTCTCCTCAATTCCCTTTCTCACATGTCAGCTTCCTGCGTGGAATTTAGCCCCAGTCAAGGCAATGGAGCTGAAGCCTCACCAAAGAGTTTTAGTTTTTGCTGGCCCTTTCCCCTGCCTTGAATCTCACTTGTGGATGATACATACAGTTAATTCCTGGACATACACAGGAAAAAAAATTACTCGGGTTGCTATTTACAGGAACTGCCTGCTTGCCGACAATCCATATTTTTGAATTAAGTTCAAAAATCCAAATTATGGCACAGAAGAGTTTATAGGGTTGGTGCACTCATCCTGAGATTTTGGGTCCATGAACCAGCTAACTTTATAAATCTGGATATTTAACTACTTTAAATTTAAAATTATTTCAAGATTAATTTTTCAAATTTCCCAGGGTGACTAAGGGGCAATGACTAATACGCCATAATAGACTAATCATGTGGATGTTTTTCCAGGCACCCAGATTTGAAAGTAAGATTCTGCAGAAATAAATGGCACATTCTTCAGTGATAGCTACACTCAATTTTTCTGCATGGCACAAAAACCTTTACTTTTAAGATACCATATACTACAAAAATTTAAGTCCTTGACATTTATGGCAGCAATATCAACATGGGAATGTATAAAAGTGAAAAGAACATTCTCGTATTTATGAACCTAAGGAAATTCCTTTTTTTCCACAATCCAGTTTACAAAATTACTGTCTCTGTGAATAAAAAAATTGAACATAATTAGCTTTTATTTGACATACTTTTTTTTTTTTCTTAAATTCAGAATAATCTAGCCTAAACCCAGAACAGTTTTACTTTTTTTAGTCTTTTCTACTGCAACAGCATCTTCTTCCCACTTTGGGATCTAAGTCACACTTACACAGAAATGAAACCAAAGTGAAGCTAGTAAAACATGTTTGTGATGTAGATCAGCTCTCCTCCCATTTATGAATGAGCAACACGTCTTCTGCACTCTTGGAAAAGTAACATAAGGAAAGTATTTCTTGTGTTTCATCTCTTCATGTGATCTAATGTTTGGAAAAAAGGCAGCCTGACCCCCGTGACTTGACAGCTCTCTGTAGTTCACCACTAATTCAGGACAGAATATGGAGTAGCTGTGGGAGGCTGCTACATATTTATAAATGTTTGGGAACTGTGGCAGCTTTGTTCTAAACAATGATGGTCCTCTCCTCCTCTCCCTGTCAAGTTCACTCAGGTTGTTTTCATGCTGTTTTTCTTTTAAAAAGCACAGGACATGTTTTACCCACTACACAGAGACAACTTTGTGGGAAAATATGACTATGTGTTTGTTTAATTTTAGGCACTGTAAATAGCCCTCTGATTTCGAAGAGGGTGCTCAACGCTGCATAAGGTTGGGCACATGTGTGAGCCTCCTTGAGACAGGGGGCCAGTATGAGCTCCTGACTTCTCTAGATGGTTTAACACAATTCTGCTGCTCTTTTTCTCTATGTAAGCCTGAAATGCTGGAATTAGCAAACAGGTACTGAACAGGTACTCTGAGAGTACATCGAAAATATTAGGTTGTTTACGGCCAGGATTGACACTCTCAGGACCATTTTCATAGACTTGTAGTTCTGCATAATTCAAACATTCATGATACCTTTGCCAATGAAGTGCAAGAACCAGAGCTCTGTTTTCCATGTTATTCCAGAGCTGGCACAGAGTGACCATCAGTGAGTGCCCCATTTTACACTTGAGAGAAGAACAATCACCTTCAGCCACCAGGCTGGCTGCTGTGCTCCTGCAGTCCTGCAAGGGCTCAGCACTTGTCATTTTCTACAAATAACTCACTATTTCTGTACATGGCCCTTGGTAATCATTTGGTAACAAGGGCAGCTGCAATCATTGTAAGATTTGGGAAAAGGTAGCAAGAGCAATCCTCACTGATGCTTTTAAATCCAGGGCAGCCCTCCTCATCTTCATGCCTTGTGAAATGGATGGTGACTGAGGAGAACAGAGGGCATGTACATACTGCATTCTGCTGCCACTTGATATTCCAGTTCAGGGCATCTAACCTCATTTCACTTGGAAGCTAATGTAAGCAGTTCTTAGTGATACAAGTACTAAAATAGGAAACTAATAATTCCTGGAATCTGCGTTGGCCTATTATGAATGTCAGACATTAAAGAGAACATTTCTTTGTAAAACTTTCATTCTAGGAATCAAATAGACTCCTTTAGCCCCTCTTCCATTCATTTTAACATGAATGGCCATGTAAGTGCTCTCAGTAATAGTGCTATCCCAATTTTTGTGTGACATTCTGTCAACGATCTACATTAAAAAGAGATTATTAAATGGAAGATGCTTTTAAGGCCCCATATTTTTGCCGTCTGAGGCAGGATCATTGGGTTAAGATAAGAAAATAACAGTGATCTGTAGCTATTACGGATTATTTAATGCAGTAAGGTAGATGATACCCTTTTAGAAAGAAGCCTGACAGAGGTAGAACAGTTACTGTAATTTATTTGGCAAGGAAAAACAGCGTAAAGCTCTGTACTATCTGTGACAAAAAAATAAAAATCACTTGAGTGAAATTCACTTCAGAGAGTCACCTGCAGGAATGGAGCATGCTGGAATGTTAAGAAATGTTTTACAAATCGTTCATATACCACTGGGTTCAGGAGCAGCAGTTGAGAGTGGCCTATGGTACTGAAGGCAGTAGGAAGAGTTAAAATACATTTAGCTTTTAGTGCTTGGTTTACTGCACTATTAATTGAAGACATTATCACAGTTGAACTGGGTACTCGAGTGCCAATGTGGCTGACAATAAAGAGGCAGCCATTGCAGTGAGTTATTCAAAACATTCCCGTGCTTAGTGCAAAGCACGTTAGCAGTTGTAATTAAATTAATGCCTTTTGATTTGAGACCACTGACGTGAGTGTTGTAGAATCTGGAGGAGATTTCCGGGAAGGGAGGAAAGAGGAGAAGAGACTTCTCGTGTTGCATGTCTGCTGAAAAGAAAAAGAAAAGGCAGGGCTAGACAGAGATTCTTAATTGTGGCATTTCCTTCATCAAGGAGTGTGTTTGTCCCAGGAGTTAAAGCAAGTAAAGACAAGGTCCCAATTCGCACACCTCAAGGGTTCAGTATTAATAGAACATAAAGCTGATTAATCATCTTCACAAGAAGCTCACCACACTGCAGGAGGACTGGACACTGGTAAGCCCAGTTTGTTGAAGGACTAACTTAAATGTTCATTGGACAAATTTTACTTTCAGTGCAAGAATACTTTGAAGTTGCAATGGGCCTAGTATGACAGTGTTCAACTAAATGCAAGCAAGAACAACCCAGTGTGAGGTACTTTGGAGTCCAAATTCAGTCCTAAATATAAAAATATATTAAATAGAGTTTGATCAGTCAGGCCCAGAAGATTGAGCTCTGTGTCTCTGACTGAAAGAGTCAGAATCATTTAGACTGGAAAAACCTCTTAGATCATAAAGTTCGTCCATTAAGAAATTACAGCCTAAAATGGAATGTTAGAATGGTTTGTAAGCAGGCACACTTTGTCAGTGGGAGAGAATGGACAGGAAGTTAGGGATGCGATTTTTCAAGGTTATTTATGTGGGTATGCAGCAGTTTTGTGACATCAGAGAATAGTTCTCTTTGAAAGCTTTCTCCATCGTTTAAGATAAGTGAGTTTTAGAGGAATGCTGAGTGCCAGGAAGATAGTGACTGGGATTTGGAAGTGCATTTGGGAAAGCACCAAGCACAAATGTGGAAATGGAAGAAGAAACTCAGAAGCTGAAGTTATTAGTGAAACAGGAAAGAAAGGGGAAGATACCTTAGAGGTCCAGATGAAAGCCCTAATGAAACATTGGACTGCACTTTTCTGACTGGGATGAGAAGAGGAAAATAGGAGTCTGTGACTGGTACTAATTAAGTTTCTTAATGTCTTAGTAGTGAGAACTCAAAAACTAGTTGTTGTGGAGAGAAATAATCAGGTGCAGTATCTTTTAAAGGCTATAGAAATTAAACTTCTAGTAAGAGTTAGTAGCTGTGACATTTGTACCGGGAAGAAATTGGCCCTGTTTTAGACATACTGTGAAGTCATGTATTTATGAGGCTCACGCCAGTCACTGCAGATAATGTCCTTCTAAAAGAGCTGACAACCTGAAGTGTTAGACTGAGAAGGAGCTCACAGCCTAACGTGTTACACTGAGAAGGCAACGCACAGTAGTGGTCAGCTTGGCATTATAGTTTATTGAAATAGGTCACTGTCCAGAAATCACAAAAGAAGAAAATCTCTGGAAAAACATAAACATGGTTAAAGTTGTGAATTGCAATGAAAAACTATTTTGTGCAGAGCGGGCTTGTGGAAAAGGGCAGGCAAGAGAGGGAGTGGCAAATGAAACACTGAGTCTGGCATCACTTTCAAAGTGGTTTTACAAATAAGCATCCAAGTCTGAGAAGACAAGACTGAGGAAATTTCTCAGGGAGTCTTAAAAGCCAAAGAAAGACATTGAATATTTCAGGTCTGATCCATGTGTTAAGGAAAAATTGCTTTTCCAGGAAATTAGTTGCTTTTACCTGCAGAATATAAATTAATGTTCTGAGGGGACAGAAATCTATCTAATATTCTTCTAGCAGCAGCTGCTAGCAGTGTTTCAGGGTTTTCTAAATACCTTTCTTTCTTTCAGAACCGAGTTGTAGTGTTTTATTTCCCAGACAAGACTGCTTTTTGCATTCAAGAGTAAGGGTTTGACATGTTAATAATTATGAGGTGGTTGTCAAAGTGAGGAATCGCTGCAGATTTCTGAGTCGCTCCACCCATCGTCTTCTTTTTGGAGGCTTTATGCAATTGCTTTTAGTTTCCCTTTGGTTTTGTGCATCTTCAGTGGGGTAACAGAGGTGTCTTCTAGAGCTTATGAGTGCATAAGTTAAATTGTACTAAGAGAAATTTAAGTCTGAGTTTAGAAGCAGCCAGAAAATCCACATTGCACCAGATCATTGGCTGATGCTGAGTGTTTTATCTTTGGTTATATCAACAGAGCTACAGCATTTTACATCAGGTTAGTATTTGATCATTCATGTGTTCAAAACACCCAGATAATACTTAGAGTGAGATGAAAGAGTAGAAGAGTTGAATCACACTTTAGGAAGCAAAAGATGTTAAGTAAATTGAATACTTACCGCCCATCAGCGAGCTGGGATAACTTAATTACGTAGGACTGGAAAAAACAGCTAAGCCTAAAGAACCTAAAACTTTTCCTACTGTAAATACCTGTATTGAATTGGCAGCAATTGTTTTATGTGATTTGGGCTGTTCATCTACATTAGCTCTGATACTGGTGTTATTATTCTTGGAAACATTAGCTGTCTGTGAGAGCTTCTCAGTTTTAAATGAGAAGCAAAAATGTTAGTTTGGGAACAATTGTGGATGATGGTCAAGATTTTTAAAAACCAAAACAGAATAATTAATCAAAACAACTATCTGATCAGAATGAAATATAAAACAGAGAGTGAATTGGTTTAACTTAGGAACAAGATCAGGAAAAAGCAAAAAGGATAATTTGTCTCTGAATTTTCATCCTACTTTATATAACATATATTTTCATTTGATTAGCAGTACCCAGGCATTATTACACAAGAACTAGGGTTCTGAAATGCTTTCATCCTTCATAGTTAGCTAGTGTCTTACTAAAGGACTGGTAATTTCTTTGTAAATGCTGTAACTTGAATAATTGCATTCCAGTAGCATGTCTGTAAAGAAGCACCAATTCTTTGTCAGAATTATACACAGAAGGACTTGAAGAGAAAACAACCCAGAGGTATTTGTATAAATACTGATGACCTATAACACACAAAATATAGGCATGTGAGAATAGATGCCTCTGTGGCTGTTTGTAATATCTAGATTTCCTAGAACCTTTCTGTGGGACACAGTGCCTGAAACAGCATTTGCTTTTCAAGAGATTATTGTATCCAGTGCTTGAATACCACATCCTGACTTCTCTGTGTGAAAGTCATAGATTCTGTCATAGAGCTTCCTAAAAACAGCAGTCCAAAACTTCCCCTGTACATCCTGCTGTTTGTGTAACAGGATTTTCACTGATCTGGTTTTTCCATGCCTATACTTTAAAAATATATTATATGTAAAAATACATGTAAAACTCCTGGAAAAAGGAAGCTTACTAAATCTAAATATTCTGATAGAAGTGGTTTTTATTTAAATGAATGTTTGGTTCTGGCATTTCAGGACTACTGAATCAGACACTAGTGATAAAAATAAATTTATAAATATAAATTATATATATAATGTATCTATATATCTATATAATATGGATATACTTCCTCTTCCACAGTATTTTAACAGCAGTGAAAGAAAAGCTTGGTCCCATATATCATGATGAATCTTGTTTTCTTTCCTGCTGTTATATACATTTGAATGAGACTTTTGTCACCCTTATCCATATGATGGGATAAATCTAAGCTGTCAGAGCTGAACAGTATTTTTCTTTAGCCCTTGTTCTAAAATCCTGGAACAGACTACTGGACCTTTCATCCAT
This sequence comes from Phainopepla nitens, assembly GCA_013400175.1. NCBI lineage: Eukaryota > Metazoa > Chordata > Aves > Passeriformes > Bombycillidae > Phainopepla > Phainopepla nitens. The sequence goes on along the minus strand of VXBQ01013009.1, from coordinate 384,756 downwards.
TACAAGTGTAGAAAAAGGCACTGTAGTCAAAATAGGGGCACATTCCATGGTGGTAATTTTCCTCCAAACAGAAATACTTTAAGTGTGTGTGTGTGTGTCTGTGTGTCTGTGTGTCTGTGTGTAATAATTCATGTAACAGTAGTGGATCATTCAGGCAAGCACTCCAAATCAGGAACTCCAGTGTGGTGCATTAGAAGGGGTGATTCTTGTGGGTCCCTTCATGCTTTTTTCACTTTGTTAATTGAACCAACATAATCAGAGGGAAGATCCTAGTTTTCTATTATTTTAAAAGCTTTTTACTTATTCTTTGCCTCACACAGCTTGTTTTGTGGGATAAACCTGGGGTTCATGGTGCTACTTTATTTGCTCCTTAGTAGCAGTTAACTGATTTTATTTTTAAATCTCTTTTATAGATGAAAGAATTCCGAAGTAAGATGCAGTCAATCTTCCCAGCAATTCCTAAAAATAGTGAGTCCAGTGTTGAATGGGAAAACTTACTTAAATCCAAATGAAAGACTCAGAGCCATTCGGAGAAGTCTCTTCCAGTAAGAGCAGGAGCGGAAATAGCAGAAGTGTCCCCTCTGGAAAACAAAGAAGACTCAGATTGAGCAAGTTACTGACTGAGTGCACTGAACCTGGGAATGCCAGTTAACATCCAAGAGCAAGGGAATTCAAACCAAACCAAACCAATTTGTACTGTACTTTTCAGCATGTTTGGTATAGTTGATTCATGAGAAAATTAACCCTCCAAGATAAGTTGGATTCAACTGGAAAAAAAGACTTTTTCAAAGCCTTAGAGAAGAAACTAATCTTGATTAGTAAATATATAAATATAATCTCAGTAAACTCCTGTCCCATCCTGTGTTTCAAGAAGAATTTTATGAAATTTCTTTAGGAAACAAGAACAATACTTTCAGTGACTTGTCCTATTAGGAATATAACCATCAAGTCAATCATATCTCTTGATGAGCCTGAGCATATAGTGCTTCTTTGAAAATAAAGGACATATTTGAATTTGCAACAGAGAAAGTATCTAAATCATTTTTATATGTCTGAAGGGTAAGTTTAAAACCCAATATACATGTAGTGACCTATGAGCTCCTCTGCAGAGCATCAGAAGATCTCTACAAAGTTCATTGTTTTCTCAGTATTAACTTTTTAAAATTGGATCCCATAATAACGAATCTGATCGTGTGTATAAAAGTCTCTACTATATTTATATATCAATTGAAATAGTAAGTGAAAAAGGTATAAAATAGCAATCCTATGCAAATGTTTTCAGCTAAGAAAGTGTATGGGCAGGGCTAATTTTGTGTGTTCCAGTCATTTCTGTGGCTCTTCTACCAGGAGAAGCAATGTGACATTTTCCACACTGCAGTAATTTCATGAAGTGTGGGTGTAAACTAGAAAGAGTAATGTCTTACTCAAATGTTGTATTTGCAGAACTGAAGATATGTAAAACTGCAGAAATAATAAAAAAAAAATGCTATCAGTGAGCTGTCCTTTGAGTGAGTTGTACAGTTATCAAATTTTCTTATTAATTGCACCAAGTCCTGTTCGTCAGTTGTCAGATATAATAAAGTCCTTTTAAAACTTGTCTTTTGTGATTTAAGTCTTTATATTCTGTGGGGAATAAAACTGAGTACAATGGAACTGATAAAGTGGCCTAATATCTTAGGCCTGATCAAGCAGAAACCGTGGAAGAGACAGACACAGGTAAGTGCTCCCTGAGCAAGAAGTGACCAAGACACGTGTTGTGAAACTTTGTGGTAAGATAATGTTGCCAGGTGACGTGATGTCATGAAGAATGTGTAAGCAATGGGAAATTGTTACCAAAAATAGAACCCTGTATAAATATCATACAAGTAAAGCCTCATACAAACCCCTCTATACTCAATAAATCTGGCTTCTGATCTAAACTCAAATGTTCCTGTCTCTCCATTGCCGATAATTGGTGCTCCATGTGAGGAGCAAGAACCAGCCTATCTGCACTGCAATCGGCGAGCTCCCTGGAACTGGAAGTCCTGGTGCAAAAACCAGGAGCAGGCCAGAAATAATCCCTCAGATTATTCAATTAGATTATGCAATCAGTTATTCAAACAGAGAAGGATGTGAGCCAGGGGGAACATGGGACAAACTATGTCAAATGAAGAGAGAGGGTTTTTTAAACTAATGCTTGCTTTGCTTGCGAGTGATGGCAAATCCTTGCCAAAGCTGGGCTTGAAATTAAATCTTAAATGGGTGGCTGTTAAGCGTCCCAATGTCACTGCTTCCTCTATTTTTGCATCTACTGTTTGGGATGATACAGGGGTTAAGCTCTATGATATAGATACTACGGAACACAAACTGGCAATGCATATGCTCCCATTTTGGAGGGTGATTTTTGAGACATTAGAAGAGCAAGAGCAGTCTCAGGCTGTATCCTCTGTGGATACCGCTCACCCCCTACCTCCGTCTGGCTCTCCCTGCCCACTTGAAACTAGCGCCACTGATACTGAAGAGCGGCCACAGCCATCAACCCCCCTCTGCCTGGACAAAGGAGGGGAAGGCATCCTGTCTCACAGTCCTTAGCAGCCTATATCACTGTCTGCAGCTCTAGCAGTGAGGAGGAGCAGGAACCCTTCGATCCGGGACCAATAGATTCAGATGCTGAGCCTGACCTATTCCCTCCTTTCCGCGGAGCGTGCTTTGGGTGCAAGAAATCTGGGCATTTGAAAAAGGACTGTTTTGGAAAGGGGGAGGCCATATCCAAAGCTCCCAGTATTTGCCCTCGGTGCCATAAAGGAAGGCAGTATGCTAATCAATGTCATTCCAAGTATGATTTTTAAGGGAGTCTGATATAGAGAAACCATCGCCATAGCTCAGGGCGGTTCCACACGCAGACACAAATGCCTCAGCCGATGCCTCAGAGTGGACTGCAGCAAGGCTCAGCCCAGCTGCTGCAAGCAGCCTTTGCTGGACCATCGCCAATCTACAACCCACCACAGCAGGGAGCGCTAGACTAGAGCTGGCAACCTCCATCACAGTAATGTTACTTGATTCATCTGTTCGTTTGCTTCCCACAAGAGTTTTCAGACCACCAGGGCAGCATATGCATACATTGCTTTTAGGTCGGTCATCCACCTCTTTGATGTGACTCTTTGTTTTCCCTAGGGTTAGAGACTCTGACTCTCACATTGAGATTATGATCATGGCCTAGACACCTCAACCACCTTGCACCGTTCCTCAAAGAACTCTAATAATGAATTGATTTTACTTCTTCATACCACAAGCGTGCCTTTCACAGACGCAACGCAAAAAGGGATATTTGGATCCACTGGAACACCCCGAGTGTGCTAGATACAACCTGTATCAGAAGAATGCCCCACATGCCAATGTACCCTGACATTTAAAGGATAAAAGATAGCACTTGTTGGTCTCGTAGACACTGGGGCTGACGTTACAGTTAACAACTCTCAAGCCAAATGGCCCTCACGATGGTCCCTTGCTGAAGTGCCCCAGGCACTTTCAGGCCTTGGGGGAAGCAGCCGTAGCTATCAAAGTTGGCACTTGATACAGATCAAAGGCCCCGAGGGACACCACACCTCAGTCAAACTGTTTGTATTACCAGTGCCAATGGTAGTCCCTGAACGAGGGATGTTCTCTCCCAGTGGGGCTGTAAAATTCAATCAGGTTTTTAATGGGGACCATTTTATTGGTGCGCAACACTTTAACCTGGAAAGCAGAAAAACCAGTTTGGGTGGATCAATGGCTCCTGCCATTGCAAAAACTGCGTGCATTGACAGAGTTGGTCCAACAACAACTCTGGAAAGGGCATATTGTCCCTTCTACCAGTCCTTGGAATTCTCCTGTGTTTGTTATCAGAAAATAAATTGGCAAGTATTGTTTACTCCATGATCTTTGAAAAATTAATGCAGTTATGGAGGACATGGGGGCCTTATAGCCTCATCTCCCATCTTCTACGATGATTCCCCCAAAACTGGCACTTTACTGTTAATGATTTAGGATTGTCTTTTTGATATTCCTTTACATCCTGAAGATGCTTCTAAATTTGCCTTTTCAGTTCCAGGCACGCTTATAGCAATATGACTGGATTGTTTTATCTCAGGGCATGCAAAACTATAGCCCTGCTATTTGCCAGTGGTCTGTAGCTAAGGTCCTCAGTCCTGTTCATCAACAAATGCCCAATGTTCTTTTGTACCATTATATGGATGACATTCTTGTAGCAAGCTGAACAACATGAAGTCATGGAGAAAGCCTTAGCCCTTGTCTCCAAAGCTGTAAATAAGGCAGGGCTTTGCATAGTTCTCAAAAAGGTACAGAAGCACCCTTCACGGAGGTATTTGGGGTGGTGCATTGGAGTCCATTCAATTTCTCCTCAAGCTCTGCAAATTCAGACAAATATTTGCACCTTACATGACACGCAGAAGTTTTTGGGAACAATTAACTGGGTGCTCTCCCTGTTAGGGATTTTCAAAGGCAGAGCTAAGTCCTTTGTTTGAACTGCTAAAATGAGATTCAGATCTTTTATCGACTGGACAACTTACTTTACAAGCTCAGTAGGTGCTGCAGTGTGCACGTTGAGCACCTGAGCTACCTTTCTTTTTAATAATTTTGTGTCCAGCAAAACAGCACCACACTTCAGTTTTTCAATGGGACTCCAAGGCACCAGACCCTTGGCTTATCATTGAATGGATATTTTACCACACCAAATGACCAAAACCATCAGTACCCAACATGAAATGATGGCCCAACTGGTTGTTAAGGCCCAACAGAGGCTCACTTTTCTTGCAGAAATGGAATTTTCCACTATTTCTACCTCTTACCACCTTTTATTTGAATTGGATATTTCAGGAATCAGAGGCTGTTCAGATGGCCTTTGCTGAATTCAGCAGACAAATCTCAATATATCCTCCAGAACATAAGCTTTTAACACCAACATTGAAGGACAACCCTTGTGAACAGGACCTTGCCACTTCATCAGCACCTACTTAACCTCTAGTATATTTATGCCCTTGGGAAAATGGTTTCGATTACCCAGAGGTATCAAGATCTACAGGGCTAGGTTGACTTCTGGGGGATTAGAGACTTAGTAGATGGATAAGAAATTTAGTTAAAATAGGCTTATATGTATTAGGCATTATATTATATATTGTTACGGTTGTTCCTTGTATTTTGTAGTGTGTGCAAAAATTAATAGACAAGTCGCTTAAGAGTGTATTTTTAGTTGAAAAGATTGGGGGAGATATGGGGAATAAAACAGAGAGTACATGGAACTGATAAAGGGGTCTGATATCTTAGGCCTGGCCGAGCAGAAATCGTGGGAGAGACAGACACAGGTAAGAGCTCCCTGAGCAAGAAGTGACCAAGACACATGTTGTGAAACTTTGTGGTAAGATAATGTTGCCAGGTGACGTGATGTCATGAAGAATGTGTAAGCAATGGGAAATTGTTACCAAAAATAGAACCCTGTATAAATACCATATGAGTAAAGTCTGATATAAACTCCTCTATTCTCAATAATTCTGGCTTCTGATCTAAACTCGAATGTCCCTGTCTCTCCATCGCCAATAATATTCCTAGGAAAAAATATTAAAAAAGCTTTAAATGTCAAATGAATAATAGAGAAGTATAGTTTTCCTATGAAACATGACACTAAAATAATACCTTTAAAACAACTGAAGTGTAATAGCTGACGTCTTTTCCAGAGCTTGATGCTTGTAATTCAATGTTAAATAAATTGTGAATACTGCCATTCATACACACGTGAAAAATGGTACTATTTTTGTATTTTTGTTATTTTCATGTAAGTGGTGATACCTGTTTTGCCTACATTTAAACATATTAGTGCTGATTTACCAAGTTTAACAAGTAGCTGTGTCATTATAGCTGGTCAAATACTGAAGTGGACAAAACAAATGCAAATTGCATCATGTCCTTAAGATTACTTTTAGCTTCTAAGGTGGGATTTGGGTCTTTTTTTTCTGGGTTAAATAACTCACCTAAATCAGTCATTCAAAGTGCCTTGCATGTTCAATGGAGAAAGACTGGCCAGAGAATGGCTTGCCCTGTACTGAAGTGAGTGGCTGTTCCTGGAATTGTACAAGACATCAGATCTCTCCTGCCTGCTGGCTGCCTTTGGAGAGAGTTGTCCTACCCTTGCTTACTCCCATCAGCACGGTGACTGCATGTGGACATTTCAAGAGAAACTCAGAAGGAAAATGAGTGGTCTTCTAGCACTCTAGAGCTCTGAGGGTTAGGTAGATAGTGAGTCTTGTCCCTTCTGGAAGTGGTTAGCCATTGGATTAGTGCAACTGTATTATAAAAAAAAAATTTCCTTATGATAGATCAGATGCATTAAATCTGGGGGTACCCAGTAACAGGGACATACCAGATGATGCTCTTCAAAAAATGCTAACAGTGAAATATAAAGACAAATCTTTAAAATAGAATCATACTTACAGGGCAAGTACAGAGTGATTAAATAAATCCATGCTGAGGTATAAAGCTGAACATTAAACCTGCTTCAAAGAAAGAGGAATTCGTAGATCATTGTATTCCAAACTTTATTCTGTGCTTTTGGCTGGAAATGGATTTTCTCTAGATAAAAGGTTTGTGTAGAAGAGTGCAAGCATAAATCAAATCTCAGTTGACGGGAAAAACACGGGAGATCTTGTATATTTGTTACTGCACTGTGCAGCTCTCTTCACACGGTGACCATTCTGCTGCTTTTGTGATGGGTCGTTTTTTCTTTCTATGAAACTATTTGACAAAGAGTTACTGGAAACCACAACAACAGGTTGAACAAATAGAGGGAAAAGTACTTAGTATACCAATAACAGCTAGATACCATAGTGTATGTAGTTATTGAAACTGAGTGAATAAAATTAGGCAAAAAAATAACAACAGACAATAGACATTAAAAAAAACCACCTAACAATTTTCAGAAGTTAAGTACTAAAAGTAGATACTGGGGCAAAAAAAAGAGGGTCAGTGACCCCTTTAATTGCTTTCTTTTATTTAAAAATGGCTTACTCTCCTTCTCTTTCAAGGGAGTGTAAGAACAAAAGAGAAGTTTATTTTCATCATCAACTTTTCCTGTGCAAAAAGTTACACTGAAGTAAGGTGATGTTAGCAACACTGATACTCAAAGTGGATAATGTAGAATAGCCACAGTGAATTCAAATTGTTTCAAGTTACTCTTCAGCTGGTCTCTGTTTAATTTCTGCTAATTTTTCTCAACTTTCTGGTCACAATAGAAGGCAGGTATGTTCTTAAAATTAGCCTGTAGGCTAATGCTTAATAACCCATCAGCTCTGTCCATACTTCTGTGTTGCTTAGAAGCAAAAAGAAAAACAGGAAAACAAACGGAGATGAGAAGAGATCAGCAGCCTGCCCAGCTCTGCTGTGGTCGTGATTACAGAGGGAGCCCCCACAGTACCACCATCCCTGAAGTCACTAACAGTGTATTTGCTCTAGAAGGTAGCAAATTAAAACAAACTGGGAATGTTTGTTTAAATTGGTCCACTGCCCATTCTGGCAAAAAATTCTCAGGGGCTTTTGCTATGATTTTTGTCACCTATGGCATCTGCTGACTTAAACCAGGCTCCTAAGAGCTCATTGTTTTAGAAAATTCAGGTCACCTAACATGTGCGCAGAACGGAGTAGCCTTCAATATTTAGGCTGTCAGTCAAAACTCTCCAGAGAGCTACATGCCTGAAATGCAATTAAGGATGAAGAGCTGAATCAACACTGCGAGAATCTGGGCTGGTGGTTGCGGAATTTCTACGTGTTTCAAACCTGATAGGACAGAAAACAATCCCATCTGGGCAAATGGCCTGTTCCAGCAATCGGGATTAAGCTGACAGAAGTTTTCTGTAATTTGTCTATTTCTTTCATAGTGTGGACATATTGTTAAATTAGTTAATGGGAAGAAAAAATGTTTAACAGCTAATGTGATCCTTTATGTGGCATACCATCTGTGTATTGTGTGCTGAATGTCACTGGCTGTGGGAGAGAGGAAATGCTAAAGAATTTCAGCCTTGTCTTCTTTACTGTCATTATCTTGGGCAGGTATGATAAATAACCATATTTATGTTCTGGAGCATATACAGTTTAAATCAACCTATTAATCAGGAAGACATTCTTCATAGACTTTGGAAGGCCCAAGAAAGACATCATCCCACCATAAGCAATCAATTTCATGGGTGCTAAGCACTAGAAACTTAGAATGGAGTGAACAAGATATGTTATTTTTCCTTTCACATTTAAATAAAGTTATTTGCAGAGACTTTATTCAGGAATATTTGGGCGCTAATCCTGAGGTTCTGGAAGGGAACAAACCAGATTTTTGTAGTCTGTTATGCAGATAGTTTAAGAAATTTTTAATCCTCCATGTCCCAAAATCATCAATTTTATTTAATTTGACATGTGTTTCTATGAAAGACCTTTTGCTATTAATTGGAGCTTCAAGAGAATCAGTTCAGTTATTCATCAGCCTGACAACTGCGGATCCTGCTCTCCTTCCAGTCTGAGGTGTTACTCTGATCATCAGCAGAGGAGGTAGCTGACAATGGGCAATTTGGGTGTGGGTGCCGTTCTTGCCCTGTGGCTGCTGGCCCTCACTCTGGCTCGCCCACACTCACTTGCTGGCACAAGGCTTTCCTCTCCCCAGGATGGAGGTGCAGCTCACTCACTCTCACTCACTCACTCACTCACTCACTCACTCACTCACTCACTCACTCACTCACTCACTCACTCACTCACTCACTCACTCACTCACTCACTCACTCACTCACTCACTCACTCACTCACTCACTCACTCACTCACCCCAAAGGGTTTGAGCAGTCGGTGCCAATTGCTCTGCAGCACAGCCCACTCAGCCACAGGAAAGTTTCCGTGACCAGAAGCTCTATTGCCATATCTATAGTTTAGGAACATGCAGGGACAGCATCTGCCTCATTAGCTCCTGCTGAAGCTGTTTTGTTGAATGTAAATAACACAATAGTTATTACAATGGAGAGAAAGAGGAAAAACCTGAGGAGTTGACTGACGATTTTGTGGTCAAGCTATTCACTTGGGATAGGAGAAAGGAAAGTTGAAGAATATCTAACATAAAGGGGGAACAGTTTTGACAGTGGAGAGGGATGCCTCCTCTGTCAGATATGCCCCAAGATAGCCTCCTGGGACATGAAGACCTATTTCAAATTAAATGCTTTCTGCTTTGCTCTTCCTTACAAAAAACCCCAAATTACCAGCTCAGAATGGGAACATTTACTTTCATGGTTGATTGGATTTTTCCAGTATAGAAACATTTTCTGTATGCTTCCCTAGAAGAAACATTTTCACCACAAGACTGAACTTACTTTTATCGTGCACCACTGGACTTGATTTGCATTTGTCTTTTCTGTAAGGCCTCTGGAGTTCTTGCAAGCAGTAGCAACTGATTAAACTCTATTCCTGATTCCTATCCTTCCCTTTAGCTGTTGGACTATGACTTAAAATTAATAAAATGTACTGGACAGGTTCTCTACTCTGCTTGGCTATGCAGCTTATTTATTATTTGGTACGACTTATCTCAAGAGTACTGTGGAGTTGATTTGCAGAAAGTCTGGGATTCACTCATATATCTGGGTCTGGTTCATTGCTTCCATACTCTGTTGTTCTACAGAGACATATGTAGATCCATACCAGTTCTTTATTACTTTTTCTTCTCCTTTCATTTATGTCCATTTTTTTACTTTAAAAGGAATGAAGAAAAAAAAGACAAGTAGTTTTTAGATGTGTGAATTTTAGATGTTCACAGTAAGAATTTTATTGATAATAGATAAACAGACAATACTGACTAGTACTTTTTTGCAGCCCTTTAGAGGAGAAGGATTTTCAGGTTTGGCACACAGGGTTATCTGTCTTTTAAAAAATAGCCTTACTACATTATGTGTTTGTATTTGTATTCGTAATGTCTTTGTATGTCCTGTGGGACCATAGTGTGGGTCTGTTACAGAAGTGTGTTCTTATGGGTTACAAGTTTATTTTTATGTCATTTATTAGAACACACTATGAATTAAAAAAAATTTACTGTAGTGATCATGTTGAAAAACAGAAGTTCACATATCAGGGATGACTTACTTGATGCCAAACACTAATCTGAAATCAAAGTACATAGCAGTCCAAAACAGAGCTTTGCAGCCAGTGCTTTTCAATTGATGTACTGGATTTCTATTCCCAATTCCTATAGATGTCTGCAGAAGCACATTTCAGAATTTTCGATGTTAAAACATTTAAGTGAAAAATAAAGTGCACCTTAAAAACTTTACCACAAATTTTATAATAAAGTAATTTGAATTTTTAGGCCAATTGCTACTGTATAGTCACAAATGATAAAAACTTTGCTAGCAGGCTGACAAGTCAAAATAAAAGCACTTGTTTTGAGTTAAGCAGGTTTTTCCCTCCTTGTTGTTAAGCAGCATACTTTCCCTCCAAAACGTACTGCTCTCGACTCTACTGTCATTAAGAAAGACCAACACTTTTCTGGTTGCCAGCTTTTGCTACCAGATAGAGAATTTTGGAGAAGAACTTTCTGAGTCCATTTTGGAATCCTTTGGCCCTTGTCTGGCCTGACCTCAAACCAGCTATAACATGGTGGGTTTTGCTAGGCTTTTCTTTTGGGTTTTGAGTTTCTTTAAAGCTGAAACTTTGAAGCTCAAAATCCTCAGAAGGAACAGAAAGAGAAACCTCATGCAAACAAATACCACTGATCTTTACACAGCTTTGATCTCTTATGTATCTATAGTGCCTTTCATCATGAAGAAGCCCAGTAAGATTTATAAACTGCCTTCAAAAGGAAATATCCTCTCTACCACAATGTGCACACCACTGAAAACCAGTCTTCAGAGCAGATGACCACAATGTGCATGCCTGGAGCACGATGCATATTAACTGGCAGTAGCACAATAATTAGCAAATGCAGAAGAAAAACATTATTTGGCAGCATCTGAAATGCCAGAGAAAATAGTAGAGACCTCACATTTTAATGTCATATTTGTCTCAACAGAACAGACTTCGTGAAGCATTTCAAACTCCTGGGTGGAACAACCCCTACTGCTGGGGATGGCTCAGCAAGTGTTTTTGTTGCACCTGTCAGCAGGTGCCAGTTATGCCAACCCATCTTCAGCAGAGGGGCTTCTGTATCTCCTCTCATCATGCACTGGTACCCTACAAGACTTTTGCACAGAAAATTTTACAGGCACATTTCTCCTCTCTCTCCATGTCTCTCTTGAAAGTCCTGGCCTTAGGGAACCCAGCTGAAACAGCTCTTCTCCCTCCTTTCCATTAGCCAGAATCTTTGATTAACTGAGCCTCTGACGGTCTGAAAATTGCAGGCACCCTTGAAGACTTTCAGGTAATTGCCGTGTCTACTGCGTTTCAAAGCTAAGGCTTAGGTTACTAAGCCATCTCCGTAATGTCTGATCAATGGAGTGATCAATTAGGAATGGGAGAATGAGCTACGGTGCAGCCAGTGGAATGGCTAATGACCTATCACGGAGAAGTCTTTTAATCTCTGGGTCCCGTGACTGCATGCCAACCTGCTCCCCCACAAAGCCAGCAGGGTCCTGGCAAGTTGAAAATTACCGTAAAAAAGAGAACAAATGGGGACCGGGTAAAAATCAATTAAAACTAGTAGCATTGTAAGGACCTAGAGTGGGCTCAGGAAAAGTTCTGAGTGTTTGTTTAACGGATATGTGAGCTTGTTTGCCCTAGTAACTGTGTCTCTGTTTGATATGTATGAGGCTCTGAATATTTTATAACAGTGATGGCTGTGTTCACTTAAAGGCAGCTGCTTAAAAAAAATTAAAATTCCAGAAAACACTTTGTCTTTCAACTCAGCGTTATGTAATGTTTCGGGCTTCATACCCATTTTCTTTGAAGGCTTTTCATACTGATAACATCAGAAATGTCATCCAGGAAAGAAGTTTCATCTGAAAAAAAAAAAAGGTTGTTGGGTCTTAAAGGTTTTGTTTTGTTTTCTTTTTTTTTATTCCACTGACAGATAATGAGTGTTAATGCTTCATCTGAAACAAAAAAATGATAGCTGAATTGGAAGAGTGCTGGAGAGGAGGGCACTGGGGAGCACATTTGTGAGCCATCACACAAATTCTCTGAGAAGCCCAGGCAAAAATTCAGAACATCACATCTTAACAGAACATAATGTATACTCCAGAAAGAGTAGAGATAATGTATCCTAATGTATTCAATATTTGCCTTTGATGTAAGCTTAAGCATTATTCCATATGTTTTATTCCATCACTATATTAATTTTGGTTGGAAACCATCACACATTAATTATCAAATATGACTAAGCTCTAGCTCACTCGTTTTCCTGGGTTAATTGATGTCTGCTGTGAGACAGTTACACTGCAGAATTTTGTTTATAATAGCTGTAGATAACATGTTAACAGTGACTCTGCCAGATTTGCCAGCCACCAGGCACAAATACAGCTCAGCTGTCCTGGGTGGAGGCTGGACATAGGAAGGGAAAGACCTGAGCCTCAGCAAAGATTTTGCAGATGCATGCACAGGGTCTTCTTTGAAACAAAATAGAATAAATTAAAATCCATTTTTACAGGGATTCTCTAATCAACTCATTTGGACCAAACATTTTATATATTGCATGGCATTTATCTCAAGAAAATGCTTGAATAAAGAAGGCAGAAATGTATTTTAATTTTTTTCCCAGTATTACAGACCACTCCCTGACCTAATGCTTTACTTTGTTTTGAACAGCTTTTATGTGAATTTTCAAGAACATTTTAAATAATAGATGTGCCATAATTACACTCTGTGTTTCTTATGAGAGGGGGTTTTACTATTCAGATCTTGTCATTTTTAGACCAAAAGATTTCTATTTCAGAACTCTTTTCCTTGCTGAGCTCTAGACAGACAGACTACTTTGTGAGTTGCCAGATCTTTAGCTCCTGTAAGCTCTACTTCCATTAAACAGAAGAAATGTTCCTGAAAAATCCTTTATTACACAAGCAGCTTATTGCAGTATTGCCCACTCTTCTTTAATAGAGAAGCCCACATTCCCTTTGAAATAATCTAGAGACTATCTTTTGTAAGTGGAACCATCTAATAGTTTTCTTTTCATCTAAAGAAAACTATTAAAAAATTTGAACTAATGGTAGAATTTCATGATTTTTTCTGTTTCCTTACTTAATCATGGATGCGTGCTGTTTTTTGCAATGAGTTATCATGTCCTGTTGGTCACCAGAGATCCCTGAGATACATGGCAAGAATATCACTCTATAGCCAGGGAAACAAAGGGAAAAATGATACTGAAGGTTTTCTGAAGTTGTTCTTTGCTTATTCATCATCATAAACTAACATATAACCTTCTATCACAAGCTAAAGTCTCATAAATCTAGACTCTGTTGTATGAAAAACAACTCATCCAGTCTGTTCCATTGACAAGATGCCCCTACCTACAAGTGGGGGAGGCAGAAGTGAGGAGGGAGTGTACACAGCTTGTATTTGGCTCTTCAGATTCAAGGCTAAATGACAAAAGCAGTCTGAGTACAGTAATGGTAAAAATCACACAAACTGCAAATGCTTCAGCCCAAATATTTTCAAGGACAAAAATCTCTCAAGAATGATGAGCTTTTTCCTACTATGTGTCATTTCAAATGTTGTTAAGAAAATAGATTGTTTCTAGGTTTAGGATGTGAAAAAAGAGACCATTTGGGCTAGAATGGAGATGTATTTGTTATACTTATGACCTGTCTCTAGTGATGTGCCAACCTTGAACATTTTCTTATTCCTATTACAACTGCTTCTAGCTTCACTTGGGGCCCTAATGGGACATTTATTTGAGAGGATACTGTTGCATGAAAAAGTAGCCTGTAAGTCTCTTTTTCCTGCAGCCACGTCCTTTGCCGTCCCCTCAGCTCAGCTAGCAGTATCAGTAGTGCAGCTGAGTGAGAGTTCAAGCTGGAGGATAATTTCTCCCAAAAGGATTATTTCCCAGCTGCTCTGGTTTCCTGACCTAGTGTATCACAATTCCTCAGCTTGGGCTGACAGAGTGTACAAGGGAGAGGATGGGGTAGAGTTTGGGGCAAGCAAGCCATGATCTTCGTGAAGATAGATCAGTGACTTTTATTGTAAAAATCATGACCTTAACAAGCAGGAAAACTCATTACAGTTACTTTCATATCAAGCTAAATTCTTTAGGCTTTAATCACTTTTTACCAAAACTTCTGCAGTCAGTGGAATCTCACCAAAACACAGACAAAGCTTGAACCAGTGAAATACAAAAATTTAGAGGAAGGGTAAATGGCAAGAAAGGGGGGAAGATATGAGAATGGCAGAGATACAATAATTAATTCTTAGAAAATGTTGAAAAATAAATCTGACCAAAATATTATGTAATGAACACAGAATCTGTTCTTGTAAGACAATGTTTGGAATCAACTCCTACTTTTTTTTATTGTCCTACTGGCCATCTGTTAGCGTTATTCCACTTTCCATTTAAAAAGCCATCTCATCTTTAGCAGATGTTCAGTTTGTCTACATGTATGTTTTCTAATTCCTCTCAACTCTACTAATGGTCTTTGTGCTCTCAGAATTACAAGTTTTCTTATATTGCCTCCACAGTCACTGTAACATCCTCTTAAAATTTGAATAGAAAGCTTCTATTAAAATCTCCCTTCTTTGAGGAAATAGTACTCAACCATCTTCACAAAATGGCCTTTGCAGTTATCCCTAATGGGCAGTAGCTGTAAACTCTGAAGTTCCTATTCATTCTGAAATACAAAATTGAAAACCTTAACTATCTCTTCTATAGCTCCAAGTTGTCTCAAAAAGAAATGATTATCTGTTCACAAGGTAGTGAAAATTTCAGCGGAGAATATCTGGCTGACACTACTTGTACTTGGACTGAAATAGAGTTTTCCCACTGTTTCGCATCCCATATAGAAGTCAATGTGTGTGGTTAATAGTAAAACAGGTAAGGGAAATATCACATAAGGCCATTTTATGCCTTCCAGCCAAATGAACATGAGGGATGTTTGCCTCCTGTTTGGTAGGCAGAGGTAAAAAGGTCAAACATTTGTATGGCATATATTGCAGTGCAACTTCCTGACAATCGGAATATTTTCATGTTCTAAAAGTCATGTACTCGTCTCCTTTAATATATCTGTTAGCATTTTCTCTTCTCCATTTATAAATTCTCTCTTATTTTATAAGAAATAGAAGAAATCAGGGTAGAGGCAGCTGAGGAAGGAAGAAAGGGATGTTTGCAGTGGGTGAGGAATGTGGATTAAATGATGACCTCAGTAAGATGAAAGTTCTTAGAAGGGCAGCAGGGGAATGTGAAAGATGATGAGACTAGGGACACTGAAGACTCACTGCCATACTAAAAAGAAAGGTGTGAAAAGGTTGCTATTTCATACCAAGCTGCCTGAAACTGATAAGTTCAATAGAACAGCTACACGAATGAGAGTCAATTATTAGGTGGTGCTGCAGATTTCTGTGGAATACTGCCTCCTTGGAAGGAATATTCCACGGGGTAAATTTGAACTCAGCCCCAGAAGCATTGCACTCTTCCATCACTGCTGACTAACAACTTAGTTTTCTTTAAAACAGCCTGCTTCCAGCCATCTGGAGCTCTTAGCTTCCTTATCTTTGCTTTGTGCTTCTGCTTTCCCAAACAGACTTCGTTTTGATTGTCTCAGTAGCTAAAATAGCACAGCCTAAAACACAGTTGGCATATACAAGCTCTCTCTGCCCCCTTACTTGCTAGAGGGTTTCAACCTTCCCACTTGTTTCTGGATCTGTTTTTATCTCCGCTGTCACTTCCAGCAGGGGCATGAGGGAGGTGTGCAACCTGTGCAGCGCTGGGCTGAACACTCTAAGGGAAGTGATGAGGAGAGCAATTTTAGCCATGAAATATATCCTAATGAAGCTCCTGCGCTGACCTTACACATTTCTGATTAAGCAAATATGCAAATGCAAAGCAGTTCGGAACTGGATTAGCATTCAACGGTTTTTAAAAAGCTACTGTGGCTACATGCAGAGTGACCTTTAGGCCTGCTCAAATCTGCTAGAATGCAGATGAGGAAAAAGAAAGACATTATAAATACAGCAGAACTTGCAGTCACCATAAACGTGCCACAGGAGGAAAATAATATCCAGATCAAGGTTTTACAGCTGGTTACGGGACAAGAGATTATCCTGCCTCATACTTGGGGATGTTTCTTCCAGCACCTTCCAAAACAAAAGTTAGCTCAACAGTTGGTTTGATCATAATCCTGCAGGTTNAAAAAAAAAAAAAAAGGAAAGCTGATGAATAAGGAACAAAATCTGTGTCCCAACAGTGCAGTAAAAATTCATGGGGGAACAGGAAATCCAGGGCAAGTAGGAGATATATCTCAAGGTGACAGGAGGGTCAACACTCAGGAATCTGCTGTTTTCACCAATTGGTGATTAGGAGGTGAACATTAGGAGCAAAACCTTCAATTCCCTGTAATTAAAGAAAACTTGTGTAATGAGAAGATACCTCATTATCATTGTCAGGTGCTATGCTGGATACAGCGCAGTTCAAAACCGCAACCTGGGCTGTGGTTTCAAGTTTGGGTATCAAGATCCACAGATGCCTGAATGCTGTACTTCTAAGAGGAGGGAAAACCACTGGAAAGAAGTGCTTAGGAAATACTGGTGATTTACAGCAAACTGCTCCCTCCACAAATACACACCTTATTTCTAAGGACACAGCACTGGCCGAGACCTCCTGGGTTCTCACAACTCTGATTGCAAGGACTGTGTTACATTCTTTATAAATTGATGAGATTTAGTTGCTGCTGTTCTGATTAAACCCACTGAAAATCTGAATGAGCTTCCTTTATAACTGAGAACTTCCTTCTGATTTTTCAGACTAAATGTATTCGTCCTTCACTCATTTTTTTCAGAAAACTGACGTAGTTTAATTATTTCCTAAGGCCTATGGATCAATATCTTAGTTTTTAAGCAGTATTCCAAGAACAAGAAAATAATTTTAACAATGAAATAATGAAACAGGAGGATACTATAAACCGTATAAGATCCTCTACTGGTATAAACTGGTTTAACTTTCATGCTAATGTGTATGGCCTAGGAATTTAAAAGAAACTTTTAATGTGTTTTTTTTTTTTCCAGGTTAGACAAGACAGAAAATATCTGTGTTAAAATGCTATGCAAACCTCCATAGCAACCACACTTTCAGGTAATATATCTGTCATTTTTTTCTAAGAATACTTTTAAAAGAAAAACTTAACACTGAAAGAAACAAACAAGCAGAAAGTTTTCCTATTGTGATTTCTTGGTCATATTATATCCCCATATCTTAATGCAGCCTGTCTATTTCTGTTTATTTTTTGCATCAATCAGCTTCTTGATTTGAAAGATATTATCAAATATATTTGTTTGCCCAACGCATACTTGAGGTTCCAGAATGTCTTTATGCAGATGGCAGCAAGACATTATAATACATTGCTTTATTTCCTTGTTTTGGAGATAAACAATAAAGATCAAAATTTACCACAGCTCAGAATACTATAAAATGTTCACAATAATTTGTTTGAGTTACAGCTGAAGTGTATAAACTTGTTTTATATCTTAGAAAAAATAATTTAGAGTTTTTTGTATCTTGTGATCCTTTGCATGAGATTATTATTTTGGAAACATTCAAGAACTTGTTTTTCAATTGTTTTCTAAATCATCAGTAAACAAAAATTTTGATAAAGATAACAAGAATCCTTAAAACCAATATCATGAAACTACATGGGAAAGTATCAACAATTGTTTCTAATGAATGATAGAACATCTTTTCCTGTGATTTAAACCCCATCAAGCTGTATTTAGAACTCAAATAATAAAAAAGCTCCATATTTTTTGCTGGCTTAAAATGACAGGCGTCATATGGGCTCTGAAGCAAATGCTGAAATAGTGCAGGCTGGTTCAAAATCAGAACTGAGTCCCTTGAGAAAGCTGGCTGTTCTGTGCTTATCACAAAATGTATCTTTACATGTAATAACTCTTCATACAGTAAATATCCTACTTTATTTCTGCCCAAAAGGACGACTACATATTGCAGCACCAGGATAAATATGGCTGATTATCCTATGAGACCTTCTGTTTATGCACTCTGCAAACCAGAATCAAATGTTCCTTTATGAAAACAGCCTACACTTTAAGAAAGAAAAAAACAAATCAACAAAGCTTTATGAGACATAATTGGGATAAATAGAAATTACTGTAATTCCGAGATATATTCTACAAGTTTTTAAACCATCCTTTAGTATTCTGTACTAAAGGCATGATTATACATTAAATTATAGCATATGACATCATGTAGAAGTATCATTTGTTATTATATATTCTACTGGGCTTAGGCATCAAGGTAGTACAAATTGGCATAGATTACACTTTCTTTTGGCTTTTTGGCATGTTGATTGCATTGCATTACATTCTTTCACAGCTCTATTCTTACCCTCTAAACTATGACTAAGAAGTCATCTTGTATAAACTAAATTCAGGAAGAGAAAAATCTTTGAACATCAGAACTACAAACCCCAGTGGCTGGCACTAATCTTTCAGAAAAGCCCAGTCAGCTCATTTTTCTCCTGAACTAGACAGTCACCCTGAAAAGTATAGGCTGCCCAGAAGTCAGACAGAAGACAGGGGATAGATTTCAGGGAAAAAAATGAAAGCTAGAAGCAGAATTAGACCCCAGCAGATCCTATCTATGCAAGTAAAGAAAAATGCAGGGAAGTTAGGGTTGGGACCAGCTTTTTATGTGGGTTCAGGGCTGAGATGAAGGTAAGAAGGGCTCTGTGCAACGCCACTGCCATGCATTACGAGGGATAATCGTGCCTTGCTTTGTTCTTAGAACCTTGCAGAGAAATCAGGGATACCTCTCAGATGTATTTGCCAGGGGGAGGGCAGCCAGGAAAACACTGTAGCCGGTATTTAGAGCAAACAAGCCTGTGAATCAGGACAGCAACTTGATTTTGCCTGTGTCCCCTCCAGTGAGCCTGGGACGAGTCACCCGGGGAGTAACGCTGGTGAAAATGAAGCTGTAGCGCTGCAGTGCTCCAGCAGAGAGCAGCATCTGAATATGGAAAAATGCTGCTCTCCTCCAGCCAGCGCGTCCTGCTCCCTCTCTTAGAGCCCGGGAATATCACCCTTTCCCCCTCTCCGTCGTTCACAGGTAAATGAACTTATCATCCAAATCTCAACACTTAATAAAACATGGAACGCTGTGATATTAAAAACTTTAAGTCAAGATTTAAGTTTACATTTTAAAAATGAAAATTGTCAGCAATGAAATAATTCAGATTCCAGCAGCAAATTTGGACTCTCTCCATGTCTTACATTCTGCATGTTTTACAACACAGACAGTATTATAACATTGATTGTTGTGATGACTAAATATAGATAGTTTAGGAATGGATAAATCACTCAATCCCAATCAGGGAGTAGAACCTCAGTTCAGAAGGTGAACCCACAACCCACAACCTTGGTATTATTGGCATCATGCTTGGACCAGCTGAGCTAATCCCAGTGTGTGTGTGCCTGTGTGCAAATAAAATCAACAAGTTCCAGCAGACCTGAGCAGCTTTGTTAAGCATTTCTAGGCTCTTGGGTTCTAAAACACGGGGTGAAAACCCAGTCTGCCCATGCAAAAGCAGCTAAATTAGTGATTCTTGGAGCCTAATTTTTGCATTTTTTTTAATTGTTGCAGTTTCATTGTCTCAGTAAACTAATTTTGTTTGTAAGCTACTGGAGGAAATTTGCCCATGTTGAGAGGCTGAGCTGCATTGGGGCTGCTCTGCTTATCTGAGCTATTGCTTCCTTCTAGCTGTCCCTTTGTCCGAATTTATGTCTTTACAACATGATACTCCTTAGCTTCATGAGCAGGGTGGTGTGATTAACTATAAAGATGCTGAAAGACCAGCAAGTATTTCTAGTCATAATTCACAAAAAAGTAATAGATTAATTACCTCTACAAGACTGCTACCCTTTCCAAAAAGATGGCAACTGTGATTAAGAGAACAAGAGTGAGCTTGGGAAGTGACGTTACAGAAACAGAAGTTGAAGAGACTGCTGGAAGCAACAGCTATGTTTTAAGATGCTGAATTAACATCTGAACTCCCAGAGTGCACCAGTGACTGTGGGAGACACACCTGCTCTTCATAGGCGTAATTCCTGGTAATGAGTAGAAAATGTCTGAGTAGAAAACAAATTTGTGAATTTTGTGTGTGATTTGTGTGACACTGACTATCAGACGGATCTTGTGGGTTTTGCCATGCTGAGAAATGATAAACCATGTAACATGGAAATGAGAATATGGCTTAAAACATATTTCTGCTCTATGTCTTTTTGACAAAAATGATATTGACATGAAAAACTCCCAAGAATTAAATTACCTCTGCAGGTAACCCTTCAGCGTTCAGAAAAGTAAAGATCTACACACTACTAGTTTATTTACAAATCTTCCTCTGATATGAGAGAAAAAAACCCAAATCAACCAAACATAAGCAAAGAAACAAACAGAAAACCCAAACTCAAAACCACAACTCCATAAAAAACAAACAAAAAAACCCCTCAACCCCCCACAAAAACAAATTAAGCTCCCCACAAATCAAAACAAAACAACAGTAATACCCACCCAATTAATTCTGTTGAAAAACAAGGGTTTAATAGTAAACCAGTGATACTTTCTTCATAGTCCTGCAACACTGAGTTAATGTGATAAAAATACAGTGGATTTTAATGTGAACAGTTTTGTACAAGCTTAGAAAAGTCAGGGTCTGAGGATGTATAGAAAAAGGAAAATTAGAATTAATTAATTAATTGCAAAGAAAACAGATGTTATAGAAAGATGGGCAACAAAAACCTTCAGAAAGAAAATGAAAGAATAACACAAAGTACTAAAAAGTGGATAGAGAAAAAGGATGGAATTAAAAAAAGGACGAATTTTGACTTCATACATTGTGAAATGTAGACATTTATCACAAATACTTATATCTATCTATGTAACTCAGAAAACCACATCCATTTCATTGCATTTTTCAGTTGAAAATGATTATGGTTTAAGTGTGTCGTATTTGCAATCTAATGTTTGAAGTAATGTTAAATCCCTCAGGAATGATAGAAGTGAAACACTGCCTATTTGCTTTTTTCATACCTCGGTGCTCCCTCCCTGTACCTTACTTTTCCTTGTACAAAAACTCCAGTTAAAAAAACAGAAAAATTGTCATGTCAAATGTCAGATTTTTCAAAGCTGCTCCTGCTTTGAATGTCACAGAAAAGCATGCCCCTAAGTGCTCATCTGACTTTGTCCATTAAAAATTATAATTGAAAATGGCTACACCAAGATACCTGTGTGATCCAACATGACCTTCCTTTTTCCTCCTTCTGCATTTCAAAGTCTCTTATACTTTACCCAGACCTTCCAGCTGTCTCAGTGACTCCATCCCTCACTGACACTTGTCTTCCCTCTCATCTACTCTCAACCTGGGTAAGACTGGCCACACATCCCAACTGCAGAAAACTCCACAGATAAGCTTGCCACGTGGAAGGCATATCCAAATTTTTGCTAGGTAGGGGATAATTTTGAAAGGCCAACTCCTTTAAAAGAGGCAGAAATAACATAGTGAAAAACAAAATTGAGACACTTCAGTACACATGCAGAAAAATCTACACCAGCAGAAAAGGAGAGAAAAAGAAAGGAACTCTTCTGATAAACCTACTTGTCATTCTTAGCAGAATACTTTGCAACAAATACCGGATGTTGTGCTGCCCACAGAGGCTCCATACCCTGTGAAGGACATGGTCTTATTGATATCTTGTTTTTACTTTCACCTCAGTAATGGCGGAGATTGTATCACAAAGTTTTAAAAGCAAAATAGAGGTTAGATCCATTTTCAATACTCTAAATTAAAAGAATAAATGAATCACCCAACTGTAGTTAATGGGCAATTAACATAATTCTGGTCCGGTGTAGCTGAAAGATAATGAAAAAGCTGATTGCAAATGAACCAGCAGTAATATGGGAGGTCATAATAGTCCCATAACTCTGAATGAGAAACCAATTTCTCCTCTAACACTTGGTGCTTTGATTGGTGAAGGGCTTTATCATGCTATGAAATTTACCCATGATAGTATGAGACATAAAAAAAACGTTCTGCTGTGTAAATGGTGGATGGCTGACAGAACAGGTACCCTGAGCTACTGCATGAGCCTGTAGCAGCTATCATAAACTAGAGGGTAATTAGAAGTGCAGTGGTGAATAGAGAGGAGAGTGGAATATATCTGAGTAATGAGCTCACAACCATACTACAGCAGGACAGCAACCCACCAGGGGAAATGCAGCAGGGCGTTGGACTCTGTTCCAGCCTGGAGACTGGATCTGCTGATGCCCTCTAACACAGCCCACCTCCTGGATACAGTGCAATATCTTCTCTGTGCTCAATTTGTTCTTACTTAAAGAAGGGGTAATGGGGTGGCATGAATTCCACCCACAATGCTTCTCTCCACTTACCATCGATGTCCTGATCCTATTAAAACTTAAGATCTTGTTCAGCAAACTGTCATCAGATAAAGTAAATTACATTTAATGCCAGTAGTAATGCTCTCAAAATCAAGAGAAACATTGTGTCTAAGGCAAGGACCGTCTCTTTTCCTAGAATTTTTAGTAAATCTATATTTAGCCCTTTTGTGGCTTTTGAGGGGGGAAAAAAGGGTAATCATGTTAGAACACTGTAATGGTAAATGAATCTACGTCCTAGCAGCAGATGGCACATTAATAGAGTACAGACACATGCACACAAAAAAGAACTAACCCATAAAAATGTATTTTTTTCCTTGGTACTTTTCATCACTGTTTCCTCTGTCTTTTCTACCAGGCTGAATAAAACGATGGTAGATTTAACAGAGAGGACTTATTCCTAGTGCTATATTTATATCATGACAGATCAATAGGTTATTGCTGCATTATGCTAAATAGAAAAATAAATAGAGAAAGTGACAGTGCTTAACACTCATAAATATTTAGCATAACCCTTTAGGTGCGTGGATTACAAACGACCTTTTTGGGGAGGTTTTTACATCACCTTTCTCATCCCTGTCCTGTTGCTAACATGAGTAACAGAAGTCACTAAGGCATTTGAGATGACTGGATGTTCTTGCTGGGTAGAGATGCATGCAGCTCAGACAGAGAAGCACCAGTGCAGATGCCTCCAAGAATCCAAGCAGTGAGTGCTGTAGCAAATACCTATAGTCCCTTCCCACTGAGTAGAACATCCATCTTTTTGGTGTCCATCAAATAGCAGAGGACTGGGTTCAACATGGAAAAAGCACATATATCAGGGTAACTATTACTAACCCTCCTGTCTAGCCATCCAAAAAACCACTTCCCAGATAGTGTTCCAAGAAATACTTGTTGGAATAACTCTGAAGATACCATATTTGTCGGCTGATAAAATTATTAATAGCCTAAGAAAGAGCAGGTAATAACTTTGACAAACTTGGGAAGGTCAACATGGCTTTTATAATGGACAGTCTTGTCTTCGAAATTTACTAGAATTCTCTGAAGAGATCAATGTGTATGGATGGTATTCAGTTGGTATAATTTACTTAGATTTCCAAAGGTTTCAAAAAAAATCCTTCATAAAAAGTTTATAAGAAAGCTGAGCAGTGATGGGATCAAGGGAAAGGTCCTCACATGTATAAGAAACTGTTTAATGGAGAGGAAATAGAGGAAAAGTGAATGAATACTTTTTTTGCAATAGAGTGTGTTTCACCCTTGCAGTTCCAGTGCTATCTGAGCTGGCAACTGGGATAGTCACTGTATTAATAAATGATTTGGGAAAGAGGCTGAATAGGAAATTCAGGAAATTTGATGAGGTTACAGAGCTGTTCAAGAAAGCAAGGGCAAGCAGCGACCAAATAAACCTACAGAGGAACCTTATGAATCTGAGTGACTGGGCAATTAAGTGACAAATGAAATTCACTATAGATAAATGGAAAGCAATGCACATGGGAAAACCAATTCTAACTCCACATATTAATATGATGGAGTTGATCATTAGTACTTAGGAGATAAATCTGGGGTTATGACAGATAGTCCTACGAAAATGTCAACCTGATGCTTAATAGCAGTCACGAAGGCAAGTCAAATGTTAGAAAACATTAGGAAATAAATGAAGAACAAAACAGAGAACATCAATGTGCTGCTACAGAAAACCATCACTCAACCCCACACTGAATAGTGTGTGCTGAATACTGTCAGGGCCCCTCTTTTCAAAACTGATACAGGTAAAACAGAAAATTTCAGAGAAAAGCAACAAAAATGATCAAAGCGGTAAAGCAGCCATCATATTAAGGAAAGCCACTCAGCAACTACAACAGGAGCTGCTAGCACACGTTATCCTGGGAAGAATATGACAGAAATCTGAGAAATCACGAACACAAAGAGAAGGATGGACCTTGATCCTTCCCTCACGAAAACTAGGGAACATCAAATGAAGATATTAAGAACCATATTTAAAACAAACACAGTGGTAGATGTGTAAAAATAACTGTGGATGCATAGATTAAAAGGGGAAACTAAGCAAATAGATTGCACTGAGAGTTATGAAAATGCAGTGACCACATCTATTCAGGATGAATATAGCTGCAGTCTGGAAAGCAGCAAGGGCAAGTATCATGTAGAAATAGGTGCTGAGCCTTTGGCCTTACTAGTGATGGCTCT
This sequence comes from Phainopepla nitens, assembly GCA_013400175.1. Classification (NCBI taxonomy): domain Eukaryota; kingdom Metazoa; phylum Chordata; class Aves; order Passeriformes; family Bombycillidae; genus Phainopepla; species Phainopepla nitens. Next base: position 359,968 of record VXBQ01013009.1, on the reverse strand, counting down.
TAATATGTTCTTATATTCTTCTAAAATATCACTGCACCTGGGATATTCAATATATGGTTGATTAACTAAGAAGAGGAAATGAATAACACACGTGTTGTACAATTCAGACAAATGGTAGGTGTCTTGAACTTCCTGTTAATACACATTAAGGATAACTAGTCCTGGCAGAAGGCAATGCACATATTACAGAGGTAGGCCCTGTAAGAAAATTATATAGTTTCAGATATTTCTTCTTGACTCACATGAGTCAATTCATTTTCTTTGATTTCTTTAACAAGACAGTTCTTTTTCGAGAGGGACAGACTTTTCCTCCTTCTACTCTCAAATGAATTATGACAGAGATCACCTTATCTGGTGATCTGGGACTATTTGCCACGATCTCCAATAATCTTCCAGTGTAGTTGCTACCTTAAAGAGATATCTATAGTTTGTTCACTACAATGAAATCTGAATTATTTCAAATAATGATGCCAACTGGGAAAGAGAAAAAGGATCTAAATTTGAAAGAAGGCTGGGAAGGCAGGGGGCTATATAAAGGAGACTTAAATAAATTGCTATAAAGATGGCATCAGCAGATGGAGCTGTTACTTACACTCTTCTAAATTCTTCTCCTTTGCATGCAAGGACCCTCTCTGTTTTAAGACTTTATACGTGTCATAATTTTGTGAAATAATTTCTGTGTTCCAGACTACAGAAAGTAGTAGGAGAGTTTGCTCACTTTCCTAATGCCTCTACCAGAACTGCAATTCTGGGAACTCTTTGGTGCTTTCTCAGGACTTCTGAATGAAGACATCACCTGAACCCTTACTGCTCTTTATTCAGAGACTATTACATGACAGTGGAAGTAAAGTACCTTGCACAAGGACTAAACCCTGATTTTGCCCTGCAATGGTAATCTTCCCTGCAGGGCTCTAACACTGAAGGCTGCTTTGGCAGAAAGACAAACAGTTACAGCTGATCCACACATAACCTTATCGATTGTATTGCTCCTCTCCCAGGCTCTCCAGAACTGTGCTTGAGATGGGAGCCTCTTTGCCATTTTTCTTGCTGTAGATCTGCTTATTCTTTCTGTTATCAGTGCTCCCAATATGCATTATCTCTGTACGTTATCAGCCACAACAAAGCCAAAAGAAGAAAAGCTTTTCCTGTAAAATATTTAACTTAAAACCCCAGTTATCTGATCAAACCTTTAGCTCTGTCCCAGGGAAGAGAGTAACCTTCAGTTTATTGCCCATAGAGGAACCTATTCTTATTAATCAAGGCACCTCAACACCTAATTCAGTAAAAAGCCATGCTTGGTGAAACTGGCCTGATTGCTGCCTCTCTGGGTTGGTGTGAGGGAGACTGTATTTAGAGAGGCTATTACAGCCTTGGCAAAAAATTGTCTCCTCTTCGTTAAATTCTTGCCTGTACCAGACGCTATCACAGGGCTTTAAATTCCACTTTGGAATTCTATTTTTAGAGTTCAAGTGGGATTTATATGGTGCTCCGACCTAACACGAGCTCACTGCACAAGGCTGAATTTAGCCTTGCATGCGCTCGCTGCTGAAACTGCTGACTGTAATAAACTGAGGAGGGCTTGCTCCACATATGTCTAATAGGCTCCTATGTACCTGAAATGTAGGACTTCCATGATGGCTTTAATTTCACCAAATGCTTGTAACAATAAAGATGTCAGATTATGTTTCTCAGTTCACCTTTCCTCATCAACAGCGTCTGTACTTCTTTATTGACTGCTATAGAAAAATACCAAACCTTTGTTTTAAGCATAAATTAAATAAGATTCCCAGATTTTTTACAGCTAAGGAAAAATTGCCTTTTCAGCCTGGTCTATGATCATGCTATAGTCAGCCCTATCTCCCTTCACCTGCATAAATTTTGAACTGTTGGCCAACTTAAACAAATAGATAGAAGAGTGCAGGGGAGAAGGTCTCATAGATATTAAACTCCTTTGGGCTTCATTAGTTAGAGAGAGTACTAATATCCCAGTGACAGAAATATACTGAACCTGTATTAGACAGTATAGAAGGCAGTCAAGAGCAGACAAAGACATAAATATAATAGAAAGTTACATGCTGTTGATTTGGTTGCTCATGGGTAACATATTAATGTGAAGGAACAGATACACAGGAGATCAAGACCTATGTGCTCACAGTTTTTTAATGTTGTATGTTTTGATGTTTGTTGCTTCAGCTTCAGGTACAAACTGAGCAGCCATAAACGGAGCCCTTTAATATAAAAATATGTATTGAAAAATCAGTCCTGAGTGTCTTGCCCAAATTCAACCAGTAATGGGAACAATTACATATGTTGCTTCAAACTGTCTGGCCTTGATAAATTTCTGTTCAAAGCCTGGGCTGGGGTAATGAAAAATATTCCCAAGATGGTCTCAATTTCATAACTACACATTAGCTATAAGCAAAAAAAAAAAAAACAAACCCCAAAACAAAACACCAAATGAAGCAAAACAACTCACAGTAGTAGAATAAAGCAACGAAGAATGACAAAACAGATGAAGAAATCCACAATGTGTTCGCCTATGCCTCACAGTAATTAATGCTTTTTGAGATATTAGATAAACTTTTCTTTGTTGTAACAGAAACAGATTTCCCAGATCTCCTATTTCAGCTCTCAAGCTCCACCTTTTCTCAGCTTTGTCTGAAATTAGCCACATTTTCTACCACTTTAATAAACGTGGAATACAATTTGGAAATTATCTGTTTGCATCAGCACTGGCAAAGAACAATAGCTCAAATTTTGAGAGTCAAGGCTTCAATACTAAGGCCTGATTTTCTTAGCAATCAGATGCATACACACGCGTACGCACACACACGCACGCACGCACACCACATGTCTTTGTGAATAGGGCCCAAAACAGCTGCAACCTTCCAGAAATTAATTGGATTCTGGATCATTTGCATTTTTATATAGTTTACCAACAAAAGATGGAGATAGCAAGTTTATTAATGTGAAAAAAGAGAGACAAAGAGAGAGAGGGAGGGAAAGTGAACGTTTTGGTTGAGCCTCTAATCCAAATTTTAATACACACGGTGCCTATTCAACCTATAATACTGCAGCAGATCCTCCAAGGTGGAAATTGATATGCAGGTCTAAACTGCAGGCAGCTGTTAAGGACTCCTACTGATGCCTAGGGCCTTTACAGTTCCTCATCTGGGTAGACATTATGATTTGATAATAGCCATATTCAGACAACACCCAAGGCAATTCTAGGATTTGCTGTCACAATAGACACACTGAAAATAAAGTCAGTGTAAATAGATTAAGAAATTGACAGAATAACAAGGCAGAAAGAATTAGAATGAATACACAAATGGCAGATGACAACTCAATGTATTGTGATGCAGAGATGGGATAAGGAAAGTGGAGCTGGAGGATTTATCTGCTGCCAGTATGCCTTCAACCTGCTTCTTGCCTGCATGGATGCCTATTTCACTGAGAAGTGAAATCTTTATTAGAAAATTTCTTATCTCCTTTGCTTCCCACTGCAAAACTTCCCTTCTGTTCATTTGGAAATGAAAGCTCTTGAAAGCTTAGGTGTCCAAGACATCATATCCCTAGGGAATAGGAAGAAAATACTGACTCTGTATTCAGAGAGACTGACCCTCAACTCCTATGGGAGTTGATATGAACACTGGGTGACAAGGTAGTAACCAGGACCTTATTCTATGTGATTAATTTACTAATTTCTTAGAATTGTGCTGAGGTGTATGTGAGGTTTAGTGCATGAACTCTTCTGTGGAATCCCTTATTAGATTTTTTTAGGTGACAATAAATTGATGGAATTTCATTTATTCACTTTTATCATGATTCAGTTGCAGCTTTATCTCTGCCAAAAACAGCTCCTAACTCTGCTCAGCCCAGCCTCAGAAACGAAATCAAATCAGAGTAAAAAAGGTATCAGACCAATTCCTGAAATATGGAATGTGCTTTCATGTGCAGAGTAACTGTGGATAGTGAATGGATTATTGGTAGGTCTCTGTATGATAGACCTACAGCATGTGCAGAGATGGAATATCAGCAGTGACATCTCCAGTAGGCTGGTGGGTGAAGAAGGGACTAAAGCTGCTACAACACTGAAAATGAGTCAGTGCTGTGTTAGTGCTCAGCTGGATAAGGATCCTATGAACTGCAATTCTGTGTTAGTGAAGTAAGTGCGTCCTGAGTCTGTCAGAGCGGGTGCACATCTTTTCTCTGGAACAAAATCTTGGTGGGAGCACACAGGAAGGCAAGGCAGTAGCATTGCACAGGGCTGGCTGTAGCAGCTGGAGGCTGGAGACACGATATAGCAGGAAAATGCCACCTGCTTTGACTATGTCAGAGCTTTAGGCAATGAAATGGGACACCAAAGAGACACTGGAGTAAAAGGTGCTGCTGGGAGGAAGGGAAGTAACTTTTCTCCCCTGGGGCTGCATGAGCAGGAAGTTGTAGCCTTGACTATCCAGCCCAGCTCCACCTTTTCCTTCAAGCCCTTTCCTATTTACTTATTTTGCAAAAATCCCTGAGAAGCCATGAGATCGCTCTTGTGTTTGAACAACACAAATCCCAAACTCTCAGTGCAGAATATATAAAAGAGTATTCAACTATCTTGAGTAATCTGGAGGGAGCTTAGACTCATTTGAGTAAAATGCTTAGTTTTGCTTGACTTCATGGGAATTAACCCAGTGCTTGAGTGCTGTGTTGGATCAGGGACAAAATTATATGTGTCCTGCCTAAATAATAATTAAATTTTTTATGATTTTATACATGCCTATTACCTCATATGGATCTTCTGAATGTAACAGTTCTATCAAAATCTGAAACACGATGCAATGGAACAGCTTTGAACTTTAATCTCCTTACCTCATTTTCTTTCCTCCTGACACATTTCTTTTGCCCAATAAGAGGTCTCCATGATTTTCCTACATTTTCCCTGTGATTTTTCTAAATTTTCTACATTTTCTGATTGTTTTTCTTCTGCATAAAATTTGACCAAGTCTTCTATATAAACTTTGATCACAGTCCTCACTTTAAACACCTTTTTTTTTCCTTTATTTTTCTTTCTTGTTAATTTGTTTTTCTCTTTGCTTTCTTCCTTTAGGTATTATTTTCATTCTTATTTCTTTGGGTGTTATCAACCACTTTTGTTTAATAATCTCTCATTCTTCTCTTTCTCTAACTAAACTACACTGAGCATCAACTGCTTCTACTCCTCTCCCATAATACGTCCTTCAGGGTTAGAGAAAGAGATAAGATGATGGCCAGAGGAAGGAGAAATCAGGCATCAAGAATGAAAAGGGCTGAATGGCACAGAACCTTCAAGCACGAGGAAGAGCGAGATAGAATAACAAATATTAAAAGGAGTGAAGGGAAAGTTTCCATAAAGAATGTGGGAAAAGGATTGAAAACAAAGGTAGTGAGGGAAAAATGGCAGGGCTATTACTTTTATTTACAAGTTGAATGTTGTCTGATTTTTGAAGGACCCAAAGCTGCAAGGAATAGAGAGCTCCATTTGCCCTAAATCAATCCTGTTAAAAGGAATACCTTGATTACAGTTAGCTCGCCAGCATTTAGAAATGAGACAGGAACATGGCCAACATTCTTCTGGCTGAATACACAGATAGAGCAAGACACATTATGGAACGATAAAGTATTTAAGTGCACCAAGCCCTTATTTATCTAGCTTTCGTTAACCTTTGCAGAAAGCCTGCCAAAGTATTCTGGTAGGACTGAAAAGCCAAGCAAGTAACAGTTGTATAACCAGGCTACATTTTATATGGCACAAATAACTGTGTTTGTACTGCCTAGGGACTTCGTAATTTCCTGCCTTTGAGACAGCAGAGAAGTGTGAGCGTTGTAAGAGTGAAATCCTGGCCTCACTGAAGTCAAAGACAATATATCCACTTAAATTCTAGTAGTGCAGCCACTTTCCAACAAAAGGAAGCTTATGGAATGTTGCCTGTGTGGATGTACCTAATTTAGATGTTTTAAAAAAGCACCAGAAGAGAAAATGCAGAAAGCTAATGAGTATTAGGGCAGCAGTGATAGAGAAACTACAGGTAGAGCAAGATCATGACAGCAGTACGGCTACAAGAGTGGAGGAGAGAGCATGTCCTTAAAGGACTGAAAAAAGAACAGAGGAGAATCAAAATTGTCAGGGACTGCAAATGAAGTGGAAAGGAGGACACAGACAATGAGAATTCAGAGCCATTCTAGGCAAAGCAGAAGTTATTGCTACCAGGTGGGCTGAATTTTCTGCATGAGGCTCAGGATGTGTTTACAGAAAGAGAGAATTTTCCTGTGGTTGTGCTTGGGAACACAGCATAATCCACTGTAGCTTTGCATCTGTTTATTTTGTAGCTACGAAATAGATTTTGTTTCAAGAAAATACCAAATATATATACTTTCAAAATATTCAGGCTTTATAGCACTCCTCTTCAGTATTTCAAGGGTGCACCCCCTGAACTCTGCCTGGTGATGGCCTTCTCCAGAATGAGAAGGCAACACCAGAGGCAGCTTTTCCATGTGAAAAGATATATTTCACCTGTTAAAAGTCTTGCAATGCTTCTCCAAGCAGAAATACAAACATTGGGCTGCTGCTTCACTAGGAAATAGAATTATTTTTCCTCTCTATGGTAAGAAAATACTAATGGATCACTTATTTCATTACCTGAGAGGAAGCAAGAAGGAGATGATGCTACATCACCAAAATCAAAGCCTGATAACAGAGAACAGAATTTGATATTAATTTTCTATTGCCATGTCAAAACTCGTTTAAATTCTCAATGGACAGGTTTTCTGCTACTCCTTTGGGGATCATATTCTATCATACTCCAAAACTAAAGGAGCTTTCTGGATTTTGTCTTTGCTTTGCAATAAGGTAATTTTTCTTTCTCCTTAGCATTCATACCCTAAAAAATTTAAACTTGTTATATTTAATCTTAGTTACTCTTTCACTAAGTTGCCTGTACTTGACTGGTTGGGTTTTTTTTAATGCAACTTCATCTTTCTGTTCCCATTCTCTGGATTTGCTTTAGTTAATCAGCATTCTAGTGACATGATAAATCAAAAACATACCCAGTATTCTATCCAGGCTACAGCAAAACTACACAGAGAGGGCTATTAAATCAGGGCTCAGTGGTGCACAACTCTTGCACAGACAGCCTGAAATTTTGCTACGCTTCATTGCAACTGTGTCGCGTTACATATGCATGCTTAATTTTCTGTTCACTATTTCCCCTTTTAGAATATATAAGACAGTGGAATAAAGCTATTCAGCTGGTTTACTCTTTCTCAGCACTGCTTGAATGATGTCATAAAAAAAAAATCTGAAATCTAAATTGGGCTCCTGCCGACTTTACCCAGAAATTACAATTTTATTTTATTTCATTTTCATTTTAAGCTGTGATATTATGAGAGGTCTGATGTTTTAACAAAATATTTGCCTTCTGCAGATAACAGTTTCACTTAACAAAAACAGGTTTTTGCTTTGCAAAGTTTGAAGAAAGCCCAGTTAGAACTTTACTTACCCAAAAAAACCATTTTGGTAATCAGAAAACAATTCTAATGCTCCAATGGACATAGCTAATTCAAAGAGTACTTGAGGTAAAAGATTAAAATCAGAATAGTACATAGGCTTGGTAAGGAGTTCATACAGCAGCCTCCTGGGACATCAGCAGTAGTGCATCATTGCTTGCAGACATGAAACTTGTGGTACTAAATGCCTACGTAAGATCTTCATGAATGCAATTTATCAGGAGAAAATACTCTATAAATAAACAAGTATAAATTATTTCAAATAGAGTACTGTTGTTCACTTACGCCATAGGATCTGCCTGGAAAAATCTGAAGATGAGAACCTCCACTATAGTGTAGTATTAGTATTTCATTAGTAATTGTAAATCATTCTGGGGTAAAAGATGAGGAGCAGATGAGAAAGAGTATTTTTTGTTTCAGTGCCTTTGTGCTGTTTCTCTGCAAAACAGGGGATGATCTAGCATCATGGTTGATTGCCTTGAGAGGATGAGACAGCAGCGAGGGTAAGTGTACCTATATTACTGCTAAATTAGTTTCCCTCAACATCATGAAAAGCATGAGCTACTCAGGTTTGCCTGGGACCTGTGGCATAGAGTGAGATGGGTGGTTTACATGGAAGTCTAATTCACATTCTGCTGCATTTCCCTGCTGTTATTGAAGTTACGGTTGCTCAGGAAGCAATTAGTCCTTCTTGTTGCAATATGGACACTGCAAGGCAGAGAAAGCAAAACACATCACTTGATCAGTCAGTCCCTCCTCGATTCTTGTCACATCCTCTCCTACACTGACTTTGTACCTTGAACATTAAGGCAGGAGCAATGCCTTCCAGCTGTGCATTCTCTCCTTTCAGATAAAGAAGATAGGATCAGCTTGAGACACCACAGATCAGAAACCTACAGTACAATGTCAGCTAATTCCATAGTGTTTATAAATAATGTTCAGATAATGGACACTGTGGAATTCGGATTATTCTTAGTTCTTTAATCTAGTTTAAAATTGATGAAGCCAACACAGTTTCACAATCCAAGCCATACTTCCCAGAGATTTAGAAATGGGTTTGTACATAAACTAAGCTTAAACCAAGTTTGAGCCTGTATTGGCAGCTCAACACAATCAAAATTTCATGGAGTACGTTATAAATTATTCCCCACAATCAAGGTGGTCAATCAATAAGGCAATTTATTAATTCGTTGATAAGGGATGGGCAAGCAGCGCTGGGGACGCGGTGAGTTTGTGCTCCACCCACACGTCCGTCCTACCCCTGGTCACTGCCCCTTTTATAGAGAGCTTCTTGGTGGGCTGTGTCGTGCCTACTGGACTGGGGTGCAAGTCCAAGCAAGCCCAAATGTGTTGGCTGGCTCCCAAGCAGCAGTGGCTACAAGCCCCCACAGGTCTGGACAAGGCTCGAGCACACTGTCAGGTTACACTCTTTGCACACAGGTAACAGCAGGGACAAGCCTTTTCATGTTCGCACAAGCCCGCGTCTTCCTTGTACGTAAAAAGTGGATACAATTCATAATTATGGTGGCAAAAAAATACATAACAGCAAAAGTCAGCAATTCACAGCAAAGTGATTTAAACTAATATAATGAAATCATTATATTTTCCTTCGTCTCGTGTCCGTGCTTTACTTTAGGTTCAGTATTCTTGTTTATACTGATCCCATGGTGTGTTTCCATAATGACATGAAACACTATGTAACATCTGACAGAGCAGTAAGTTTTTATGCCAAAGTAATATAAACTGTAATGAGACACATACATACACACATCTCTATGTCACAACATATATACATGGTGTCTTAGGCATACTTTTAATCTATATCTAACTTTTTTAGTAGTGACAAAGCACCTTTCAGTCATTACTAGAACCATTAATTTAAGTATCAGCATTGTCTGGATGTACTGTTCTCCTACAGTGCCTAGGATATCCATGCAACCATTGATTTAGGAGACAATATCACTTGCTTCCAAGTTTATGAGGCAATAAACAGCTCCGGCATATTGATGAATGCAGAGGTGTTTGCTCAGCACATTTGCAGGGGACGTTTATTACCCAAGTGCTGTGCTTTAAAAGCAAATGAAATTGTAACTATTCTCACTTTCTTTTGTTGGGGGGAAGGGAGAAAAATACTGTTGTGTTTAATTTGTTCCTGCACTTTCCCTCCTCCTGTGACTCATTAAAATGACTGACACAGGCGTGGACGTTTCCCTCATCTGTGCAGTTGACAACTACAGTCATTTTTTTCTTTGGTGGCTTCACATGAGACTGCTTTAGAAAAGGGTGCAATTGTCAGGATACCAGAGAGACATGACTAAGATTACTCCTTCGTGCTTTATTACCCTATTATCCCCTTCCAAAGGATTAAGTTAGCTCATCAGCATAGCCACTTAGACTTACTAACTCTACGATAATATTCATTGCTCTGCCCATACAATAAAAGAATGAAATAATTTTTAATCTGCAGAATTGGATCATGTGAATGTAAGGGATTAAAAGATGAGTCTTTGGCTTGTACACCTGGCAAAACACTGCTTGGAATCTACTCCTTTGAAGTATATTATACTGGGAAGGAAGAGAGTGGAGCAAAAAGATGAGCTTGCAAAGCTGCATGCCAACTGAGTTGTTATGAGGATGCCAGGCAGAGAAGGCAACCCATGAAAAATGTATTAAATTATCAAACCCACAAAGCTGATTTATAGCTGCCATAATTTCTCCTTTGATTTTTTGTTCCTATACAAAGAATGTCAGGGACGATATTTACTTACAAGAAAAATAAAATGTTTCTAGCTGTTAATAAAATATATGTAAGCATATTTTAATTATTTTATTTATCTAGGTTGGGAACGAAAACAGAATGACAATTTAAAGAAAAGTTGGAATACAAAATGTAAGAAGTAAGCAAATATTTTCCAAAATTCTTGAGAGGAATGAATCATTGATTCTTCTGGCTTGTATGAAAAGTCTTTAATCTAAATAGCCTATTTGTTGTTTTAAGAAAATGATGTTTGAAATTTCTAGCAGAGCAGATGATTCCTTTCTTACTATTACAATATGAGATTAGGGAAAAAAATATTAACTTGAAATATTTCATAATGCTCATTAACTTGCCTCATTTTTTGTCTCTTTTCTAATTTAAGACTCAGATTCGCAAACTTGCATTCATTTATATAAACCTGTTCATCTAAGGAGTGGCATTAAAATTGATGAGACACATTCTTAGGACAAGCCGGTCCTTAGCAATGTTATGCCAGTAGGCTGTAAAAGGTCGTACCTTTCCCATATTTGAAAAATGCCTTCTGTCCACCTAGAAGTGTAAAAATTATAATAATTAAGAACTAATCCTTATATTTAATAGCAGAAAAACTTTAATTGGTTGTACCTAACTAGCTCTTAATACTTTATACTGTTAAAAAGGAATTTTCTATCACATCTACTTTAATCCATATTCTTGGACTTTTCCATTATAATGAACTTTTCTTTCTAATACTCTTTCTGACCCTTCCAGTCACCCTGAATTTTCAGTTTGCCTTGATTTTTGTCCTTCATTCTTATTTGGTAGAGTGAATTTTTTAATGGGAAATTGAATGGTGCTAATGGGGATATCAGGTTATGCTGACATCCATTGAGCCTTCATGTCCTGTGCTGATTCCTTGCAAACAGCCAGACTCCAGTTCTCTCTTATTGTCCTTTGCCCTCCTGCTGCTGTGGGCTAAAGGGAGTTAGTCCATAGGAGCAAGTTGGACAATAGCAGCACCCCTTTCATTTACAATTCAGTTGCCAATATTTAGTTGGCATTGTTATCTTGGTAATATTAGGTTACCATAGATTTTGAATTATGGAAATGACAAGGAACAAGCCTTCTGACAAATTTTACCACCTCACTGACTGCTGCTTGGAGAATTTATTTGGGGCAGCATAAGGCTGGCTGCTTAAAACAACACATTTAGATTCTGCTTTAACTTATCTGAATTCACTGCAAAAAGTGTATTCCAGAAAGTCAGGAAACTAAAATTGATGGTTTTCCATGCTTATAATTTTAAACAATGGATGTGTGGAATTTTGAAATTATAATTACTTTAAAAAGAAGTCATGGCAATAATGGATGGAGACTGTGCTTCAGTCTGAGAACTGAAGTGAAAATATGTGCCACCATATAATGGTTTAAGTTAGATCTAGTTACCTCAAGTGTGAAACAACATAATGGAAAAGAATGTTTACTATATAGAGGTTTTAAGAAGCAGGATTGCTGCTCAGTTGAGTTTACTACATATTTTGCTCTACTGTTAATTTCATCTGAATGTCTCTAAAAATGTTCATAGCAGCTGTGACTAAGATCTATACATGACCCCATTCTTTGGAGTATGGGTATGACAACAATCTGCTAAGAAAGAAAGGAGAAGAAATGGTGGCATAACTGAAAATGAGGCTTCTTGCTGATTTAATGGACCTCAGGAACAAAAGTAAATAGCAATATCTAATAGCTCAGGTCTTCATTGCCGAATATAGAACTTTTAAACTAAAAATATAAAATAATTCCCAATCAACGCAGTAAGAAAGAATCAAGCCCAACAGTACATACAGCAGATAAAATGGGATATTTATCAAAGACATAGAATTAAATAAGAGCATGATATATTTTTACGAAAATATTTTTAAAAGTTATTTCCTTTATTCCTTATTTAGACTGTAACTGAGGAAGAAAACAGGGTTTAATTTTGTTGTTCTAGTTTTGGGGTTTCATCTTTTTAAGCTTTTCTATACAGGAAATCTCAAGAAGAACTTCTTTGTTTTCAAAAGATGTTTTCAAAATGACTAGTGCATCATATTTTTCTTTCTGATCACCCTATTTCGTTCTTTTTTTCAAAACAATGGGAACACAGTAAGGTTACCTCCAAGAAGAATAACAGAAGCTTTTGACATCACATCCCTGAAAGAAAAGTCAACAAAAAGCAAATAAGGGCAGTGACTAGTCTTTGTTAGTCAGGACTGTTATCCATATCTCATGGAGGGAAGTGGCTGATGGCTACTTTGGAAAAGACATTCTGAATATTAGGGTAGGTGTCTCAGTCCCACAGAAAAGCTAGGACATGGCAATGATCTTAAGAGAGGATCCATTTTTTTGATGGATATGATGTGCCAGCTTCTGCAGGAGGAAACTTCAGAAGTGTATACCAACAAATAAGACACTTTTCCTTCTATATTTTCTCTGCTAAGGATCTCAGATATGAGCAATACTTACTGTACTCAGTAAACTTTAATTACCTGGAAGGTGTTGAAAGCCTATAATACTTCGTGTGAAGATTATTAGGGGTTCCCCAAAAATCTCGTGTTGAGTGACTAATTGCTAGCAGCAGACATATTTCTAATTAATTATAAGACAGATTATTCAGACACTCTCTTTTATTGTCTAAAAGGGCGTAAGTAAGCTCTGCTATTTGCATATGCTCTTTAGCCCAAGGGACATGTTAGTGCTGGCAGTGAAAGGAAACCAAAAAGCACTTTTGTTAAAAGGAGAAAGGAATGATGCAATCAGGTCTGTTCTCTGATGCAGTTTTACCGAGTTACTGAAAACACAGCAATCCTGTATCTCCAAACACAGAGCAAACCTAGGTGATACTCACATTCACAATTGCCAAGGTTGCCTTCCTAGCCTGTTCTGTGCCCCAGGGTCTTTTTCTTTCTTCTGTTTTGTATTGAAGCCAAACAAGCCCGTTGTATCTCTAGCTGTAGTTGGTGAACTCGGACTTTTAATCATTCCCTTACATGAAGCCTTTTGCTAGTGAAGAGAACTCCTGATCTTTCCAGCTGTTTCATTTGTATGAAGGGCCTTAATCAGGCCTTTCCTTTAGCCAGATTTAGGGGTGTTTAGCACCCCTAGCTAGAGCTGCAATGGCCTGGAGACCACAGGCTTACCTGACAGCAGCCTTCTAACACTTTCCAACACAGCAATATCATATCCAGGTACAATACCAGGCATGATTTAATTTCAAATCCCTTTTGTTCCTGCAGGGGTCCCATCAAGCAAAGCATACACTCAAAGTATAAATTCATGGAAAACACTGGCTCCCTATGTGGATAAGAGATACATGGTAAAGGGGAAAAATAAAAAGGAATTATATCTGGCCTGCTGCGTCTGTGTGATTTTCATATTTATTAGCATAATCAGGTTTATCATTATTTTTATGTATCTCTTGAGAAGCAGAGTTGCCAATTATTTAATTTTTTAGTAGTAAAATAAAGCACATCTCTTAAGCACTGAGTGACAAGGACAGGAGAAGCTGTGTGTGAGAAGCACACGTGGATGAGCCAGTATCCATGAAAATATGTATATACTGGAGTACATTGGACACTCTAAGAGGAGAGCAATTCTTTCCTTAAAGAATTAGTAGAGGCAAGATTTGCATGCTGGATTTATTTACTCCCTCCTCTCCATGAGAAAAACACCACCACACACTTACCTGCTGAAAACAGCTTCATTTTTGATGTGCTCTGAATCCCATTTGTTATTTCCTGGGCAAAACTGAACTGTGGCTCACCCTCCAAAAAAACCTCAGCAGATACAGACCAATAAAAGCTATCTTGCTATAAAGGACTCTATAAAACAGTATGTTTTAATTGTTTCCTGGTTTCAGCAAACTGTTTTATATTCAAAGTTAACACTATGTTGACACTTAAATTCCTTGGGCTTTTTATTATTTTAAGGCATAAATTATCAGAAGCTATTTATTTTAGCATTTGCTTTCATGAATGGAGGTACCATTTGTGTGACTGATTAAGCACTTAAAAAAGCAGCACAACCCACCACAGATTTAATTAGTTGCACAAATTATCACCGAGCACCATAAATTTAATGTCATCTCTTTTACAATAAAAAAAAAAATAATGAGCAGGTAATAACACATTTGTATAGATCAGCTGAGTATCCTGTGGGCAGGTTACTATTATACTGATTTGGGATACAGGAAGAGGGGATTGAAGGAGTTGCCCAGGGTGATGCTCTCAACTGATGGTTTGGGGTCTTAAGTGGGGAGACTGACAGTTCAGGAAATAAGGATGTTTAGATTTGTGCAGAGATGACCAGAGCTATCCTGCCACCCATCTACAGAATGGTTTAGGAATCACGAATATAATCAGCTGAGCAATTACTACATTTCTTGGGAAAAAATACATGAAGCATTCTCTGTTTGCATTGTACATGTCTAACAATGTTTTGGTGTTCAGCCAGGTAAGTCTTCCCTTAATAACCTGTCTTCTCACAGATGCTGAGCCTGTAATATGGATACTAAAATGTATTAAAAAGTTTTATTACCTTTGAGACTCTTCAGAAATCTGTCTCCCAACAAACTGATATCATTCTGGAGAGAAAGATACACAGTAGTTTCTGTAGTGAGGCTCTGGCACTGTTTATCTCCCAAATGAGATATCAGCTCATGAGGTTAAAAATCAACCAAGTGAATTTTTACATTATAGACTCTCACAAGAATCAGATGAAAACTGGTGACGTGCAAGAAAACTGAAATCATACCTGCTACTTACAGTACAATCTAGTCATTAATAACCTGCTCCCAGATATTGTGTGGTGTCATGGCTGTTCTGTAAGGACAAGTGGGTCACAGGGTAGTTTAAAAACACACGGTTTTAAAACAAAGCCATTCCACATTCTTCCCTATGGAGGATGAGAATGCACAAAACAAAGAAGTATGTTACTTAAAGGTAAGTCAGCATCCTATGAGAAACAACAAAAATGAGATTGCACAATCTGGAGACTTAGTCCTCTTCTTGGAGCAGTGAAAACTTTCTAGGCCACAGCAGAAACAACAGATAAACTCTGCATCAGTAATAATATTCTTCTATAACAAGCACTCTTCCAAGGTTACGCATTTAAGGGAGCTGACAGAGGAAATCTGACAAACCCAGCTGCAGCGATTTGGGATGCTATACCCAATGTTGCCTGGATTAATCTCTCCACCACGGATTACCACAGAACACAGTGTATGCAGCTGCTTCAGCCTTTCTCAGCTTTGTTACTGGAGGTGTGTGCTGCAGAGGCAAGCTGTGAGCAGAGCTGGCTCAGGTGCAGCCAGTCTCGCTGCCCCTGCTGTAGGGGCTGCAGCCTCTGGCCTTGCTCTCTCCTTGGCTGGGTCTGCCCCAGCCTGCCTGTTGAATTCACTGGAGCACACTGCAATTCAGAGGCTTAACTGCAACCCCTGCAGATAAGAGCTTTCAGCTGCCAAATATTATGCAGGATCCCTGATGGGCTCCTCAGCCTATGTCAAACCCTGTGAGATTGTAGTTGCCATCACGCTGCAATCATGGATCTGAGCTGCGGGCTACAATTGTGCCTTGAGAGGAGCAGCACTGAGAGAACATAGCAGAAATCTGTCTAGCGTGCAATGCTATCTCTTAATAGCAGATGCCTGGAGAACAATATAAGAATACAGGTACTTTTAAAGCCAGGGGTTGCATCACAAATTTCTTGTGTACAAATCTAGCTAATTGCTTTTGCAATGCATATAGACTTCTACTTGAGGAGATCCAAATTACAATAGTTCTTTAAAAAGCATTTCTTTTTGCTGCTTTCAACCAGCCATTTCCTAGTTCCAGTGGCAGCACATATTTCTTGGGTTGAAAAAAGCAATAATTCCTTGTTCACTTCCCCATGCATCTCACAGATTTGGATCGTTAACAATGTTGGTCAATGCTTCCCCAGGATGAATCATACTAGTGCAGTTGTTTCTCATCTGGAAGTCATTCCCTAACTTCTCTTGCTGTAGTCATTTTTTCCCATGTTCCTTACTCTGCTAGCTAGGTGCAGGTAGCACACTATCATCTTTGCATCATAGGAATCAGAGTGGCAGACAAGAGGAACAGCTAAACCAGTGTTAACTAGCCAGCACGGCGGATGGCCATCAGCCAAGCATCCCCAAGGATAATGTGCACATCCACCTGTGATGTGCACCTCCATGATTCCCATTGCAATCATATGCTCCAGACTCTGGGGTCATGAAAGATTTTCTACTCCTCTCAGGCCTCTCCACCTCTTAACATTTTGCAAAGACATGAAAGATCCTCGCAGAGATGGAGACTTAGTAAATAACACTGCTTAAGCTAAATTGTAAATGTGTGCTGATATCAGATTTGTCAATAGTTAGAAAAATTCTAAAATAAAACTGTATGTACTTATTCTGCTCTTCTGATGCTTGACCCATTTGGTTAAATTCACTAAATTAACAAGATTATTTCCATTCAGTTGAGCTATCAAACAACAAACAAACACAAAAGCAAAATAGAAGAGCAAACAACAATGACAATAACATCCAGAAGTACTAGGCTGAGTTCCAAGAAACTGCGAAACTTCATTATAGATTATGAGGTTAAAAAAACCCTGAATAATCTGGGATAGATATTTTAGTAATGTAGGGATTCTGTTCTCATGGTCTGTCAGCAATTATAAGATGAAAAATGTTACTTTTACAAAGAAAGCTGCCTATCTGGTGCCAAAAGCCACAGACTGAAAAGAAACCATTAAAAAATAGTAAAACCAGTGAAGAAATTCTGGGTAATGACAGTATGATTCCAGCCAGGGTCCAAGTCACATGGGATTTCAGTTGGCTTAGCATTTTCAGTTTGTGCAGTTAAAACTCACGGATTCAGTTCATTACCATAAACTAGTAAAACAAGGACAGTTGTATTTTATTAGTTCAGGTAACAGATACTCGGGATTTTATATTCACCTTCAATATATTTCATGCGTCTTCTTTCCTATATCTCCTGCCAAAAAAGGAGAAAACATTTTTTGAGACTGGCAACATTCATTCTGGGAATGACTGTGCCTTCATCTTCACAGCCTCAAGAGGAAACTGGAGCTGCTGGAGAATTTGTGTCTAGTAAATTATCTTCTCAGAAAAAGAAATGTGAATGGATTGCTGCTAAAAAAAGAAAAAGTACAAAACAATTTCACCACTGAGAATAAAACAGAAAAACCCTAACCAACCAACCAGCCAAAAACCAAAGCAAAACAAAACAAAAAAAAACCCAAAAAACCAACCAGGCAGCCAGCCAACCAACCAACCAAAAAATCACACAGAAAAAGACATCATAGGAAATTAACCCTGAAAGAATTTTAGCCAGCTGCAGTTACAGTTAATAGAGTCAAGTTACACTTCTCCAAAAACATTATTTTAGCAGTTTTCATAGTCATTACTGAGTATTAATTAGCCATGTCTGATTGCCAAGATATTTTAGTGGGAATTCTTTGGCCATCACAGGTCAAAGCAAGTCCTTACTTGCCACTTCTGTAACATTTCTAATTAATAGATATGCACAACCTAGAAGACAGGGCATGATTTGTCACAAATATTCAAAATGAGTCACATCTTTTCTGTATTAGACAAGGATATGTTTGCTTTAAAATAAGAACTCAACATTACCCACAAATTTGTATGGGTGTCTCCTCCATTGTATCTGAAACTGGAAAGAGCAGTGAATCTGCACTCTGTATGATTTACATATGGAGAAGAAATAAGGTTTTCTTAATTCCTACATTTGCCAGTGCTATGAAGAAATATAAATTGAGAAATCTGAACCTCAATTTTCTCAAATTTCCCCAAACATTACAAAAATCTATAAAAAATTATACAACAAATAATATTAACCATGGTGCCAAAAAGTATTATTGGCTTTAAATAGAATATTTATTCTTGTCCACAGAAAACATATAATATTTTTTGTTGGAACTGAGAGTAAACACTTAACGTATAAAATACTTCCGAGTTTGTTAATTACTAAGAAGGAAATATAATTAGCAATAGTAATTCTTGGGATCACTTTATAGTCAGTCTTTTTCAATTAAAATTGCAATCTATAATTTTCCTGGAGGAGATACTGAAATGTCTCTGATCTCAGCAGGCTAAGTTCTGTGTACAAAAGGATCTCCATAAAAGGTTGTCACACAGCAAAGCATGGGCTCTGTTTAAACTGAGTAATAGTCATAGTAATAACCATAGTAATGCTCAGGTTTTGCAGTTTGCAGTAGAATAACTTTCCTGGAGCTCTTGTGCAAAGGTTCTCTTGCAGTCTTTGTCAGCAAAAAAACAGACTTGAAGAGGGAGTGTAAAAGGAATATTTTGACCCACATCCATCTCTACTGCTGGATCTCTGTGCTGGTGGCCACTTGTCTCTACATGTAGGTGGCTTCCTGGACTGCTGACAGCCTATGCTGGAAAATTCACTATTTATATATTGTCATTAGTTGTAAGAGGAAGAATTCCTTTTTACTGCAGGAAAAGCAGCTTCATGGTGAATGAAAAAATAAAGTAAACCACGCTGGGCTATGGGCCATGCTATTCTACAAAGGCATAGAAGAGTTAAGTCCTGTGCAGCTTCAAGAAATTTGGAGGATGTGTCTTTTATCCTCTCTTATCTGTCAGGTTTGTCCACCTAACCAAATCCCAGGAACATATTCTGAAATGCATTTTACCCAGAACCACATCTAATTGTTTTGTTTACAGATGGGGGCACTTTTAGGAGTATTACAGATTGAATTACATGTCTGGTATGTCTTTTAGTTCAGCATCCTAAAGCCTTGAATGTGGAGCAGGAAGCCAATATTGTCCTCCAGATGACGTACAAGACATTTAATTATGTCTTGTTATTAAAATATGCATGTTTAACTGTACAGTATGGTCAAAGGCAACTATAGATGGAGTCTGAACTGGGGAAACATGATAGACACCACTTACAGATGACTTTGCAAGTATTTTAAGGTAAATATGCCTTGATTTCCTTTCTAAAATATTGTAGTAACTTTGCAATCATAGGAAGAACATTGTTGCAACCACAGATTGTTTGTGCCCCTTGCCCTTGTTCTGTCACTGGGCTCTACTGGAAAGAGCCTGGCCCCATCCCCTTGATGTCCATACTTAGGATATTTGTGTACATTGATAAGATCCCCTCTCATCTGTCTCTTCTCCGAGCTAAACAGTCCCAGCTCCCACAGTCTTTTCTAAGAAGAGAGATGTGCCAGACTCCTGATCATTTCTGTAGCCCTCCAGTGGACAATCTCCAGGAGTTCTTTTTCTTTCCTGAACTGAGGAGCCTGGAACTGGACGCAGCACTCCAGATGAGGCCTCACCAGGGCTGAGCAGAGGGGCAGAATCAATCACCAGCCTCAACCTTCTGGCAATGTTTTTCCTATTTCCCCCCAGGATACCATCGGCCTTCTTGGCCACAAGGCCACTGCTGGCCCAAGGAACGCTTTGTGTCCACCAGGTCCTTCTCAGCAGAGCTGCTTCCCAGCAGGTCAGCCCCCAGCCTGTGCTGATGCCTGGGGCTATCCTTCCCCAGGGGCAGAGCCCTGCATTTGCCTTCGCTGAAATTCAAAATGTTCCACTCCAGCCTGTTGAGACACTTCTGATCAGTCATGAAGTGCTCTGGGATATTGGCCACCCCTCCCAGCGAGGAGGTGCTCTGTCCCTTCATCCAAGTCCTGGATGAACAAAGTAAACAATACTGGACACTAGTCAGAATCTGTGTAGGCAATATATCTGTGTCCAACCATACAAAGGGAATTTTATCCCAAAGTGCCTCTTCTTTACTAGAATCTCAGTTTTTGATCCCACATAATGTCATCCTCCTCCTTTGGCCTCTCATATTGGGCATTTTACTTGGAAGTACAGATTATCCAAGAACATGGATTACTGGATTTTTTTTTTCCCCCAAGGACCAGAATTTTTAAAATAGCAGTTACCATGCAGAAGAAAATATGGGTAATTCACTCAATCCCTCTCAGTGTACTTGAAACCAAGGAATCCAGTACTCAGCTTTCTTGGTCAGGTTGTAATTTTAGATACTGCTGGGCAGCTATCTGAATCTCTTTGCATGTTTACGTGGCCTATCCCCACATGCTGACAGGTTCACACCTGTAAATCTGATTAGCAGACAATGTTTGACTTCATTGGTCAAGTGCAAAGCTCAATGCAGTCAGATATTTGAAATTCAAGATTTCCTGGAGCTGTGTTTATAGGTTTGAGACCTGAGCAGTGTGTAAATGAAGCAACAGGAGCCACACATTCTTACAGACAGTGTTTCATTTCTTCATTCTCAGGGGGTACTGAATCAGGAACTGTTTGGAACTGATGTGTCCCTCCATTACTAAATGCCTCAGGACAGACAGTGGTTGTCATCAGAGCTTTCCTGGAGCTTCTTCAGATGGAAAATATCAGGCTTGTGTATTATTAACCAGCAAATTCCAGTTTCCTACTGGTTGCTATCTGTTTGCTTGATGATCTCCAAAGGTCTACAGGCTGCTTTCAGATTATTCCTTCACATGAGAAAAAAGGACTACATTCTCCCTCCAGCCTTTCACAAGGATTGTCTATTTGCAGTCTCTGAGCTCAACTTGTTTACATATTGCTCTTCCATTCCTGTGAATCCAATTTCTCCTCAAATTTTTGTCAGTGCAAAACTCTCTTTCTCTTCTGAGACAGTCTCAGTGAAGCATTTGTGATACCACACATCATGGGTACTCTGTGAAATCACTTTCAGAGTAATGATTAGCCATACATGCTTAGAAAGGCACTTACGTTTCTATATACCTCCTTGCACATTATTAAAGTCTGTGAACCAAAATGATGAGTTGTTTTGCCACCATAAGGAGACCAGAGGAGAAACACACGTGAATATAAGTCCAGTGCAGTCCTAGTTAGTGTGGAAAAAGGCATGGAAATGTTATCATCTACTATTTACACTTCCCCACTATGAGCATGGTGTTTTACTATCCAGTAAGAAGAGATGGATCCTTGCCCCTTGATCCTGTAGATCCTGGAATATAAGAGAAATTACATTGCACTGGAGTAATTGCAGTATTGCAAACTCTTGATTCTGACACAGTTTGTAAGCAGCAAAATATGATTTATTTTCATGTGGTGCACCCAATAACACATTGCAATAAGTAGTCAGGAATAAGCTCTACTGTCTGGTACCACACCTTAATGTCTCTATTCAGACTTCCAGAATAGTGTCTTAAATTAGGTCAAAACACAGTACAAGAATACAGGACATTATGACAGGGCAAAGTAACAGTGGAAGAAAAAAATCAATAAATATAAAAAAAGGCTGAAAATTGCTTTGAGGTGAGTAGTTATTCCCATGGAAAGACTATTTGCATTGATTTAATTTCTGACATGCTTTGTTTTTAAGACTTACAATGAACTGTACTATTACTGTTTGTTCTGAAGCATTGTCGGAACAAAGTAATGAATAAGCAAGAATGGAAATGAAAAATGTTAGTCTCCATGCCATCTGTGAAGGGCAGGAATCACCTACAGGCACTAAAACATGAGCTGGATAAACAAGGTGGGCAGGAGGCTGGAGGAGAACATAGATCAGAGAGATGTGACTAAGGTGAGAATGGGGGATTTGCTGGAAAATGATCGACACAGTGCTTTAGCACTAAACAACACAGGAAAAAGCCAGTGCTCCAGAGATTTAACATAAGACAAACTCAGGAGGACCAACATTAAACAGATTTCTCTCTCATGTACACATTATTTCCCTAGCCCTTTCTCCCCAGCCATATTAGCTGTGTCCTTTCTCCTGTTCCCACACACAGCAATTCTCTCTCCCCCAGCCACCAAAACTCAGAGGCCTCTGAAACCTGCAGGGTAACATTTATACACAAACTCACATTTTCTTTGATATGAGACAACTACTTACTCATGAAAATTTGTGATTTTTCAGAAGACATTTAAAAAGAATAAAACCAAACCCTAACCTTACAATTTAAATACTATTTTAGTATTTAAACTAGGAAAGCCCATGGAATAGCTGGCTTTCATTTGGTGCTTATGTGAATGTTCAAATGCCTATCAGAAGATTTTCCCTGAACCATTTGCTTTATTGCAAAACAGCCACTGGGAAACTTCCTGATGGTTTCAGTGAATCTGCATTAAGACCAATGTTGGTTACACTATCATTTGGCATAGCACAAGGCAATCTGAGAATCTGTTTGTTTTCAGAGCAAAATGTTCATTCCTCATGGACTCTTTCAAATGAAGCCCATATTTTTACAAAAAGCGAATCTCAGGGACTGACTGCCCTCTGTCATTCACTTTCACATGTTCTGCCTCCTTTCTCATGCCTTGCAAGACACATGTGAAGGCACTGTGGTTTATAAGGGTGATGCCTCTGGTGCCTGTAGCCACAGAACAGGAAAGAAAGTGGTGCACCAATTCTGGAGAGCACAAGCTTGCACAATGCCATAATCTCTGTCCTTGTCTCTTACCCCAGACATTGGGTAAGTCTGCGTCATGGATCAAAGGATCAACATTCCAAGGAAGCGTGAGTGCTGTGTGGTGCTCCATCAGTGCATGTGATGTGGTAGCATACTCTAAGTCATGTTTTCTAGGAAGTGGAATATCCTGTCTTCTTGGACCAAAATACTGGGACACCCTCACTGCTGCTTCCGCTTCCTGCCTTGACTGACCCAGTGCCCCTTTCATTGTTCATCTTTCTCCCTCTACAGGTGATGCAGAAACTTCTCTCACCCAGGGCTCCTCCCTCTTCTGCTACCTGGACCCCTGTGTCCCTATCTGAAAAATCCTGCCTACCCTCCTGATGACATGTGGCTGTGGGTTGCACAGTGCACACACACAGACACACACACAGCCTGTGGGAAGGCATGAGGCAACCTGCTCTTACACCCAGCTCTCAGTAGGGCTGTAGCCCTGTGGCCACCACTAGCAAATGCCTAAAGGAATCATTAGGACAGTATTTAACTCAGTTCTGTCTTCATATTGAATGCACTCGCGGGAAATAAAGAGGAGGGAGCAAATCACGACTGCTTTGCAAAAGTGCTGCACAGTCTCCAATTCTGAGAATTTCTGCCTTGGGAAGTAGGCACTATGAATGGTATTTAAATGTTACTGGAAAGGGGAGGGGAAGGCTGGTGGGAATGAATTTCTCTCTCATGACACACCACGGTCACCAGGGCTGGCAATGTATGGTCAGCTGCCTGCTCTGGCAGCATCACTGCTGGTCTGCTGCTGCTGCTGCAGTTTGTACGAGAGCTTGGGCCATCCGATTCAGGAAAAATCAGCCACGGTGATGTAACCCATTGAAACAAGCAGCATGAGCTTCCCTGGCTCGTTTTGTTTCGAGAGCTCACACAAAGCTGGTGCCCAGCAGAGCTGCAGAAAAGGGGCAGCAACAGGCAATTGGGAGGCAGTGAAGGCTTGAGTCAGAGCTGTACGAAACAGGGACATCTGTGGCTCGGTCATTTACCAGTACAGTTGGTGTTTGTCAACGTGGTCAATGAGGTCATTTGTCAAAACAAAACTCTGCTGAGTTCCCAGATGCCTCATCCTTTCACATGAACTTCCCTAACATAAGGGCAGGAATAAGAAGAATGTATTTGTCATTACAAGAATAAATTTATTAAAGGTTAGAGCGAAATCCCAAACAATTATAAGGAAGCATTTACCTCTCCACAGACAACATCTCTCTGTTATTTTTGCCAGCAATTTGGAGAACTAATTAAAATAATGGATTATTGTACTCCCTGTTTTAAACTAATCAGTAATCCTAACATGCTTTGCATTTGCTATTTCTTATAAACACTATTTTTAAAAGCCTTCCTAAATTGACACTTTAAAATAAAAATTACTTTCTTTCTCAGTTATTTCTAATGCAATAAATAATTAAGCTCATCTTATTTAATATTTGCATGAGTGTGAGAAAGCACAGGTCATTCGGCATGAGTAGCTGAAGAGATCCTAGATCCCTTTGAAGGAAAGATTTTCATAAAGATTTTTAGATACAAAATACTTAATGTTTTAAAGCCATTGACCTTCCAAAGGGTTGAACATCTTTCATACGTCTCCAGGTGAGCTTTCCAAAGCAGGAGCCCACTAACCTAACAGGCAGGCTTGAATGCCTTGCCTCAGGGTGTTTTTCGCAAACAATACAGACACATACACTCTGCTCATAGCATCTGTCTCTTCCACTTGCCTGAGAACTAAAAACCAAATAAGGGAAAGAGATCCTCAGTTGAGATATGAAATATGAATAGCTCTGTGAACTGAACTTTGAAGCTTAAATAACCGAGCAGAAAAAGTCTGGGAAACTGAAAGATGTACACTTCCAATTTAGTGCTGCCCCAAAAACTCAGTTAAAGGATTTAAACATCTTTCTTTACTTTAACTAGAATCTTCAATGGACCAAAAGTGCCTCTGGGGAATCAGCAAAGCATTCTGCAAGATCTGAAGAAGATTCGGGGGGAGGAGACCATGAGGGGAAATATCTGCACTTCAAAGAGTTTCCCTCAATATCACTATTTCAGACAAAGATTTACAAAATGTTTATTATTTATACATTTGGTTATTCAAACAAATTTAATGTATTACTCAGATGAGAACAAAAAGAGTTTGAAAACTTAATTTTTATGCTGTAAAAAAAAATAAAGCCTATTGGACTGAAGCTCCCTTTGACGTTCCTTTCTCTTTTTAAGGAGACTTCTCAAACCAAGGAGAAAAATAATGTCAAGTTCTCACCTCTCTGGTGAAGTTCAAAGGATTTTTCCTTCTTCATTTTGGTATTATTTTGTATGGTAAGTATCCTATCAAATGAAGGCTCTGTTTGCTTGAATTTCAATGAAAAACAAGACAATTAAGAAGCCAGCAGCAAGTATTCCACACTGAGTGCTGCTTTCTACACTTTTGATACAACTTCTCTAAAGACTCTGCAGAAAGGGTAAAAACAACCATAAAAAAATGTAGAAAACCTCCATATTGATATAACTTCATTGTTTCATGATGTTGCATCAAATAAAACGAGCTTCAGAAAATAGGAAAATACTTTCTAAAGCTGGGGTATTAGAGGCATGGAGTGGCCATGGCAGTTACCTGTGGGCAGGAGGTTGGCACAAAAATCCTAGCCAATTTTTTTGGTTTTTATTAAGTTTCTGTGAGATACTAAAGTCCTTCAAGGATATTTTGAACTCCAAAGATATGATCAAGTTCAGCTTAATGTTACATGACTTTAGCATGTACTTGCACTGTCCTAAAGTGGATTTAAATTCAGCAACAACCTATCACAATGTAACGTCTATAATCTTCCTCATTTCCAGGCCCCATTCTGTACCTCCAAATAATTTCTATTTGTTTAGCATTGCACATTTTCTGAGGAAGAAGTTTAATTCAGACTAGTCAGTCTAACCTTTCAAAAACTCTGATCAAGCCATGTGAAAGAGATTTTTTCAGGAAAGTGTTAGCAAGCATCTCTCCTGTGTCCCCACAGCCTTTTTGGGATAAGTCCTTTGAGGAGATAAGCAGTGCAGAAAAAGCATGTACACCATTGCTCTCACTCCATCTGTTTTCCATGTTCTCCTGTGCTGCCAGAGGTTCTGCCTGACACCTCCAGGTCCTCCAGGAGCATTTCTTTCTGCTAATGGACACCTGCCTACACTCAGTCTCACAGCTGTGCTGGACCCTGCCCCACCTTACAGCCTTGGGGCAGCACTGGAGAAAGCCATCTCTCCCAGCAGCTTCCAGGCCAGCGTGGGCAGCAGGGAAACCGAGTTTTCTGTGCAACTTTTGGCTGTCAAGGAGAGTTCCTCCAGACTACCTAAAAGGCAGCAGCGAATCAGAAGCATTGTAATGGGGTGTTATGTATTTTAGCATAACTTCAGTCGAATCAGAGGCTATGGATTGATTTCAAGGCTGTATGAATGTTGCCAGCTCAACTAAAATACCTGGCAGGCCAGAGCTGAGTTAATGTGCCAGTAAGACAAAGAGCTGTTGCCAGCTGAGAACTATAAAGCTCTGAATTCCCTCAGGCTTTAACTACGTGAAGCAAAGGTATGGCTGCTTACCTACTGTTATGCTACTATGACTTGTACTGTTCACATAGCTCATGAGAAACTCCTAGAAAAATGTGGATCCCTTGGCAATAGTGTGCTTAGCTCTGCTGAGAGCATTGTGAGGATTTTTTGCCTTTTCTTTGCTTGAAGTAACATTTATCATTGTTTAGAGAGTAACAATGGCAGGGAGATTTGGCAAGCTTCTCCAGTATGCTGTCCTTCATCCCCTTCTGTTATTCCTATCCCTGCTGACAGTGAGTCAACACACTTCTTTATTTGGATTAAAATCAGTGTTTTCTGATTGGGGACTGAACTTCCACTTCAACTGAGAAGTTTCAAAAAAAAAAAAAAACAACAACCTGCTTCCAAAAGTATTTGTATTATGGGAAACATTCAGAATGAACCACTTGAATTTACTGGTTGGATGGAAATATCTAAGCAGAATCGCAGTAAGAGGTATGAAGACAGACCCAAACTAGTTCATGCTCTCTCACACAAGTTGTTGAAGAAGAAATCTGGATGGAAAGTCTGATGATCTAAGTCTTATAGAGACCTTTGTTACATTAGGCAGTTTTTATCTATTTACTGAGAATATTTCTATTATTTTACCTGTTATATGTTGCTACCATTATGTTGTTTTCTTCCTAATAAAAAATAAGGTTCAAGATGTGTTTGATTTCTTAGTCTGCAGCTACCAAATGCCTCTAACCACAGAAATATCAAAATATTGAAAAACTTTGCTTGCTGCTATATAGTTAATGGAAGAATGGGTTATTTATTTGATTATTTTCAAATTAGCACAGAACTTGCAAAAAAATTCTTTAAAAAATGTGAAGATATAATAATACCATGTGCTTTTAACTTTCACTTATCTACAGCTGATAATGCTGATACCAACACAACACAACGAAGTAAGCATCACTTCCTACAAACTAATTAGAAAATGAAAATTTATGCTTCTTGAGTATCGCATAATAAATAGTACCAGCTACTTTTTCTTTATCAGCCAATGACTTTTGGAACAGAAGACATTTTTTCAACTTCTTTTTCTGTTAAAATGAAGAGGTATGTCTTTAGTATACCATGCCATTGAAGGGTCTTAAAATACTGCATATTACAAGATGCTTGTAAACATGAAGCAAGGATTGCATTTTTTAATAGCTTAACAATGATGAAGTGGTTCTTTCAGTGAATGACTACTACTCATATTTCTTTCAATATGAGCTGAAAGACCTTTTTTTTTTTTTAATTAGAACAAGCTGATCTGTATGTGCTTAAGTTTGATAAAGGATGCTAACTGCTGGCTTCCCAAAAACTGATGACAAAAGCTGTGCTCATAAATAGAGCTCTCATACAAACACATCCTTGTGAAATTAAAAAAAATTATCTATATGTGTGTGTGCGCGTGTGTGCGCGTGTGTGTGTGTGTATGTGTGTGTGTATGTGTGCATGTGCTTTTATATCCACTTCCCCAGTCTACAAGAAACATGGGGAGAGGATTTTACAAGGGCATGTAAGGACAGAACGGAGGGATTGGCTTCAATATGAAAAGGGGCAGGTTTACATTAGATATTAAGGAGAATTTTTTTACCTGAGAAGGTGGTGAGGCACTGGAATAGTTTACCCACAGAAGCTGTAGATGCCCCATTCATGGAAATGTTGCAGGCCAGGTTGGATGGGGCTTTGAACAACATGGTCTAGTGGAAGGTGTCCCTGTCCCTGGCTGGGTATTTGGAACTGTCCTAGGTTACAATGTAAATATGTGCCCAAAGGTATGTATTCAATCACCATGTGCATGAACTGTTGAAACCAGGAGGCACAGTGTTTTTCTTGTCTCCTCCCCCGGACTATCTCCTGTTAATGGGCCATCAGTGCCCTGCCCCATGAATCATGGATAACTCCNTTGTATTATTGCATGTACTTTACCTTTTTCTATTAAATTGCATTTCTGACTTGGAGTTTCACTGGTTTTTGCTTTCAAACCAGCACAGGAACTAGATGACATTTAAGATCCCTTCCAAACCAGACAATTCTGTGATTCTGTGATTTTGAGTGCATCAAACAAAAATTACTTCAACTCTGTTCTCAGAGCTGGGAAAAAACATGAAGTCAAATTGACCTTTTGGGAAGTCACCGATGGTGTTCAACTGGTGACATTGATTCCAGAAGGTGGACAAGGGCTGCTCAGTACTTGTGTGTGAGGGGACACAGTTGCACTTGGTGGCACGGGGGTGCCAGAGGGTCCCCAGGAGCTGGCTGCCACCTCAGGGGGCATGCGGCGGCCCACAGGGCTGTGTCAATAGACTGGGATGGATTGCAGCAACCTGCTACATATTGATTCTGCTAAGGCTGGAATTAAAGTTAATTTAAATAGTACATGTAAAGAGTTTTATGAATTGATTTCAAATGACAAAGAAGTATTGAAAAAGCATTAAACGCAAGCACCATTTTAAACAATAAATTTAAGCTCGTGGTAATTGAATTATGTGTTTGCAGATGGAAGGGCAGGCCGGAGGGAAACGCATCCTGCGCTGCTGAAAGCAGGGGAAGCATTCTGGAAGAGAAATGCTGTCCTGGGTGCAGAGGGGCAGCGTGTGGAGGGCGGCTCGGCCGCCCCAGGCTCCCCACGTGAAGCTGCGGGGCCGCAGCTGCCGCCAAGGGGACGGGGCTGCTCCCGGGGGCGGCCCTCGGGGAGCCCGGCGGGGCCAGGGAGCCCGGGCTGCCCGGGCCGGCCCCTGCCCTGCTGCGGGAGTGTGCAGCAGGGAAAGCAGCGGGACCCGAGAGGCAGGCGTGGCAGGAGGAGGGGGGGAGAGGGACCAGCAAGCCGAGAGAGATGATTGTCCCTCTCCTCTCTGGTGAGACCCTGCCTGGCCTACCGCGTCCGACTCTGTGCTTCCCAGCACAGGAAGGGCATGGACCTACTGGAGCGAGTTCAGAGGAGGGACACCAAGATGATCAGAGGGCTGGAGCATCTCTCCTGTGGAGGGAGTTGGCTCTCTTTGGCCTGGAGAAGAAAAAGCCCTGGGGAGACCTTATAGAAGCCTTCTAGTATCTAAAGGGTACTGGAGATTGGTGCAGGAGAGATGGAGAGAGACCTTTATGAGGGTGTTTAGTGATAGCATGGGTGATAATGGCTTTAAGCTGAAAGAGAGCAGGTTCAGATTGGATAAAAGGAAGAAGTTCTTTACTGTGAGGCGCTAGAACAGGTTGCCCAAAGAAGCTGCAGGGTGCCCCATGACTAAAAGGGTTCCAGGCCAGGCTGGATGGGACTTTGAGCAACTTGGTTTAGTGGGAGGTATCCCTGACAATGGCAGCAGGTTGGAACTAGATGATCTTTAAGGTTCCTTCCAACCCAAACCATTCTATGAGAGCAGGGCCAAAAGGATCTCAGTCCTTCAGAGAATGAGTTTCAGTGTATCAGACTGGGGTTTTTTCCTCCATGTATCATCACTTCCCATCAAACTGACGACTGAATATTTAAAAATTGAAACAGAAATTGTTGGAGCAACCCTCTCTCCCACAACCACTTCCTGTTCCAAGGCAACTGAGCGCTGCTGATAGAAATGTTAAATTCACACAAATGAGGGCTTTATTGGCTTGCTTTCATGCCTGTTAAGTGATGACACTGCTGCCCAAAACTGTATCCATGGCCTTTGGGTGCTGCCACACCTTTGTGATGGATTGTTCACCTGTTGGCTGTCCCCCTATATAAGACAGAAGAGAAATGAGAAGCTTTTTTTGTGGTCTTGTAGCCAAATGTATCATTTCATAAATAGCAGCTCCAGACATCAAAAACTAAGCAAAAAGTGCAGATTAGACTGCCTATTAGAGGAATTCAAGAGCATTTAAATGTCCTTGGATAATGATTTATCAGTATATTCTGTAGTCCCCTTTCAATATGAGTTTATCACTCCAGCACTACATCCTCTGCCTGTACCTGGGTCAAGAAAATGTGCCACTTTTTGTGAGATCAGGCAGAAGGTCCAGTGCATGCTGGTTCTCCCTTACACTATGTTTTGAGATGCTCTGGGTAGTAAATCAAATCTACTGGCTCCTGGAGAATTTGGAGCCAGCAACAAATCACTGTCCATAGTATAATGGGTGAATAACTCTGTGAGTGTATGGTCATAGCAGCTGTCAAATTGTTCTGGGTGGAAAACCAAGCAAACCAAACACCTGAATGCACTAAGTGCTTAACCCAGCCTGGGCTAGGTTAGAAACAGTAGCCTAGATCTGCTGTGTTTGCAGTGAGCTAATAATTCAGAGGAGGTGGAGGTGGGGAATGGTAACCTCCTCAGGTAAGGCCACAGCCAGAAGAACGTACACAGCTCCAGCTGAAGATAAAACAAGCTAATGAAATTTGATTAAAAGTCTCCCGCTTAAAAGAAGCTATTTAATGGCTATGATCTGTACATATTGCTTTATTTTCGTCCTTATACTATACTAGTCATGCTTTCCTCAACAGGATATACATGTTGTGGAATGTTGGCATGTTCTAGGCTGATAAAAATGCATGAGCCACTTGAGGTACTGAATGACCTGATGTTATGGAGGCTATAATATTATTTTCACAGGGTACCTTGGTCATACATCTAAGTGCTTTTGAATGGGCAGCTTTATTGATATTTAAAGCAAACTCTCTTTACTCAAAAGACCCCATGTAAGGGAGAATCTGAGGAAGTTACGGTAACTGACTGGAAAGGTTGGTTATTTATGCTTACCATAAGTAATATGCCCACCTTTTGAAGGTGTCGGATGTCAAATGTGTAACTCAAGGCTCTTTTCTTTACCTGCCCTTGGCAGATCTCGACCACCCCTGCACTATTAAACCTGAGAGCCATTGTAGTCACTTTTCCCTGCAGGATAAGAACCTTTGGGAGATGCTACTGTCTCCAGAACTGGTGACAATTCAGCACAATGAAGAAATCTCTCTGTATACTAGAAAGTATCAATAACAGACAAACCTTAGGCCACTCAGTTATTTAAAACATCTATTTGGACTCTCTATTTGGTACTAATGCATAGGGGAAAGGAAGGAAGCAACATGAGAGGTTTAAGGAGTAAATATTAGGACAAAAAAAAGAAACAAAAGAGAAGAACAACTTCTCCTGCACTGTGAGACACATGCCAGTGAAACATGCAAGACTATACAAAATGGGTGGAAATACACTTTTATTTTTTAGGTGGACTCAGGATATTGATAACAAATAGCTTGTTGTTACAAGTCTGTTTCCTCTAACTGCATATAAAATGCATAGTGGTAGTTCTGCAGAGGAAGCTTTATGCTTAAATCACAGTATTTCTGTTTTTACATTTCACTATGTACAGAGCTTCATGTTTTGTATATAAAAAACAAAAAAAGAGTCTTCTTGAAGGAGTCCACTGTAAGCTTCACTGGTGGTGATATATCTGGTGGAACATTGTTTCTTTCCAGATTCTCTTAGAGGGAAAGAAGTTTAATAGTTGATTTTGCAATTATGTGTTATAATTTGATGGTAAGACATTATTTAGTTGTTTTTCTTCTTCTCAGTAGCAGATGTATATGTAGAACTGGTAAGCAAATGTAAAGTACATGTAAAGTAGAATTTCATCATGGACTACTATAAACTTTATCTAGCATGTGTTTTTCATGTTAGGTAAACATATCTTTCTCCTGGCATGATAATGCATCAACTTGCCTATTAAAAATGCTCTGTAGTGGAGCAAAAGTCAGAATGTTTGTCCTTCAGGAGTCTCTTTGCAGACCTGAATAAATATTGTAGAGATGCCATTAGGGATTTGCTCTGCTAGCCAGGCAATTCCACTGCATCACCCTTTCAATGTAAATAACTATGCCTAATTAATGAAAATGCAATATATACTAAATAGTGACAGAACAAGTAAATTAACAAATGCAGAGGAAGATGTAGCTCTTTTGAGGGCATCAGATGAAGATCTTGTTACTTCATTAGTTTATGCCAGTTAAAACAAATTTGAAGTATAAACCTACACTTTTTTTATACTGTATAACAGCATTGCAATGAAATACACTTTAGCTTGCATTAGAATTAGTAATTGGAAGTACAAAAAGAGTAGTTTGGGGACATGACAGGCTGTATTTGGTATGCAGTCCAGAACAGCTGTGCTCTGTATCCGCAGCTACTGACACTCACAGAAAGGATGGCCAGATTTTGCAAACCCATTTCTGACAGTGCAGAAATAAACAACTGATGGTTGATTTAACAATGCGACAGTATTAATCCTTCCCCATTCCTGTTGTCTTGAGGATTTGAAAGGTAAATGCAATTAAGAAAAACTTGAATTTACCAGTCTACACTTGGAGGCTCATACTTTCCTTCCCTTGCTCCCACTAAAAGTATTTTTTTAAGATTTCCATTGTATTTGTACCAGCCACCAATGAAATGCCAAATTCCCTTAGCTTGGTTTAATTGTTTCTTTGGAATGACATAAACATAGATAAGGGACATACAAAGCTTTACTTTCAGTTTTGTGTTCTGTCCTTCTCCAAATGACCATGCCTTTTCCCCCCTAATTTTCCTCCCTCCTATCTTCATGCTCAGTAATCTTTAAAATAATTGTGAGGGATGGATGGAAATGAATTTGCCATGGGGAACTGTGAGATTTCATGAGAAAACAAGTAGGAGCACCCTGAAATTGCACAGATTATCCTGAGGAAAATTAAAAGTGGCATGAGGCCATGTTCTGATCTCTGAATTCCACTTTGCTGCAGGAGTAGTACGTGCCTTTTCAGTTCACTATTCCTTTTGTTTCGATTTTCTCTTATTTTCTCACCTGTAGTTACTTGTTCAAGACTTGGAAAAGAAACTTCTTGCAGCAGAGACTGCTTTGTGTTTTATTTCTGTGAACATGGTTTCCACATATTTGATAATTCTGGGACAAAGGTGGTAGAAGTCATCTTTCTCTGGAGTACTCAGACTCAAAATTTCAGACTATTCTTAAAGTCCAAAAAGACTGACTTTTGTGGTAGTGTTATTAGTGTTTGGGCAACAGATGTGCATGATTTCTTAGGTACATCAGCACTACTGCCTGCAGAGTAAGGAACCTACTCACAGCTTCTTGAAAGGTGAACTCACTGTGCACCACCTCAGCTCAGTTTCAAGTTGGCTTGAGCCCCTGCACTATATGAATGCTTACAATCCTCTCTCTGCTATGGGGGAGAACAGTGGAGAGGATGGTATTTTTTCGTTTTCAGTTACACCTCTTTATTAATAAGAGGTATTTTCATATTATTTGTAAAAAAGAAGTGCACCCTGCATTGCAGTGTAAAAGTGTTGTATAGGAATCATTAATGTGTAACACATGTATATGCTTTTCCTACAATATTCTTCTAATTAAGTAAATTTTTCTTCTAGATGTATCCATGCCAAAAGGTAATGGTCTTGTGGTGGCGATGGCACAGATTGTGGTGCAAAACAGCAAAAGAAGATGGAAGAGAGCGCACAGGCTTTCGAACACGGGAAATTTTCTTTTCCATCTTTCATTTTAGGTAGTTGAAAACATGGAGTTTCTGAGCAGGATATTTTCATGTGTTCGTTTTTGTTTTGTGGGTTTTCTAAAAGAATAGTGTAGGAAGTTGTTAACAAGAAACAAAACCATTTTCTCCTGTCACAGGGGATAGGCATCTAATTCCTGAAGTGATTCTAAAGGTCAGTAAAGATACACTGATGCTCTTTCAACTTGCAAGTAAGTAATTGCTTGGGTCTGCCAAAGAACCAGGTAGGTTTATATGTATATCCACAGTTAGTTAGTTAGTCAAGTATTTGTGGTTAATTAGTGCCCAAAATACTAACTGGCTGCTTTCCCCTAAATAACTCAAATAGTCTATCCTGTTAGTACTACTCTGAGCTTCATCACAGTGATCACATCGGCATAAAAATGTAGAATTTGCTTCCTAAACTGAAACCCAAAATACCTGTTGTAACAATACTAACAGCAGCTCAAGCTTTTTCAGGACTCAGTCAGAACACGCTAAGTGTACAAGTCTCATGAGCAGGTCATCTCCAAAGGCTTAAAAGAACATTGTGAGAAAGATGAAATTGATTCAAAGACAAGAGAGGGAATTGGAACCCTTATGTGTCACCTTTCTTCTGATAAATGTGATGTAATACTAACCAGTGATTCAGATGGTTTACTCTTACTGTAACAGAATAAAATCATGTTCAGGCAGAGTCCATACTGTTAACCTTTACCTTTCACGGCTGTGTTTCCTCGCCTAGTTCTTGGCCCAGCTGGAAAAGTGGCAGGAAAACGTCACATACATATGGACATTATGTGGCTGGCTGGGTGTTTTTTCCCCCCATGTTCTTTAATCAGGCTTGGAGCATCCTGAAGAGCATTAACATGCTGCCTCTGAGAGCTGAGAGTGTTTTGCCACAGGTGTAGTTTTCCCCAGAGGACTGTGGGTCTGAATGCTGAAGAGGGAAAAGAATAGATGTCCTTTGCTGTCCTTGATCAGGAAGGGGTGTGCAGCACTCAGCAGAGGGTTTATTTAACAGCTTGCTGTATCCATGGGGTGGTATCAAGCATTAAAATATTAGTAGGAAATAAGTTCAGCAGGGCATTCTACTTTCACACTGCCCAGCAATAAGTTGTAAAAAATCATCCCTGAAATACGCTCCCTTCTGCGATGGCGAGTTACAAGTGGCTTATAATTCACCAGACATTTCTAAAAGCAGTGATATGCAAGAGGAAGACAGACCACTGCAGCAGATGATGTAGGAGTAGAGAGATTACTGAGTAAGAGAAGCTAGAAGGAGAAATTACTTCTCGTGACACTAGGGAGGCACATTTCAAACTTGGCTTATAATTGTATTACTTTACCGGTCTCTGAAATTCTCTTACGTGTATTAATGTTACAGCAATCTATACGAACAAAATGGGCAGTATGCCAAAGGGGGTTGTAATTTTCAAGTACCTCTGTATTGTTATTGGAGAGGGGAGGAGGATATCCACTAACAGTGTAATTATGTGGCAATTCCAGGGAAATTGATTATTATTAGCTTTTTATGATCACACTAACAAAGTCAATGATCCAAGATAAAATAGCAAAAATTAGTGCTTGAACAATATTCAGCAACAAGGTATCACCAGGTGAGAGTGGATGTATCTGAAACCAGATAATTCCTGAAAGGGAAATGGCCATCTCCCACCAATTATAACGATGGATGTACTCTGTTAAAGCCTGATCCACTTTAATGGGGACTCCCAGCATGAGAGGCCATGTAAGTATGCAATGACACATACAGTATCGAGAAGTGGGTGGGTGTTTATTCTAAATACCCACATCACTGGGGTATTTGCACCTTTAACCAACAGAGAGAATTACAGGTAGTGAATACAGATCGATTTCTTCCAGTTGGTTATTGCTTTAACAAAATCTTTTGTCACTTTTTCTAACATCCACTTTCAGTCCCCCAAACACAGCACGGAGACTGAGTACCTGCATAGCCAGAACTATCAGAACTTATCAGCCATGTCTTCCCCTTTGAGGCTTTGTGGTTTTATATATAATAATTAAAAACACTTCTCTGAGATGTGAGAAGGCTTTTCTAAAAGGAGAGCAAGTTGCTGCAATACAAGAGCGTAATACTTTTGAATGTCATAATAATAAAGTAGGGGAAAGAGAATAATCATTATTGCTCTTTCTTGTAATTAGTTTGCTTTCTGATATCCCACACTGTAACTAGAACACTATTCAAGAACACCCATCACAGTGCTTAACAAGATTTAATGTACATTTATTCTTAACATGTGGAACATATAAAGATTTTATACTGAATAAATGAAATTCATTAAGCCAGAGGAAAAGGAGGAATTTACATCAAGTTTTTTCTTTTTTAACTACATTATCTTGAAATACAAATGCAGATTCTTGTCACTGAAAAATCTTTGAAGTTGTGTTTCTTCCTTTTTTTTTTTCCTGTATATATTTTTTGTCTGTAGACTGGTAACCATTTTCTTGAATCAATCCATACGTAACCATTTCCACACCTTGATTTATAAAGCAAATTGTGATCGGCTGCTCTCCCGAAATAGAGCATGACTTTATACATACAGAAACTTGTACATTACCCTCAGTTGTTGGTTTTCTGTGTTGGGTTTTTTCTTTTTTCTTTTTTTTCTTTTTTATTATTTTTTGGAGATATGGCCCAAATGAAAGAAAAAAATAATTCTACTATCACTTTGTAGATACCACATCATGAAAAAGAAACTAAAAACTTTGTACTAAAAAAAAAAATGAGGGTATGTTTCATGTACAACTTCTATATACATCACGGCCCTTAGGCAATAAAAAAATATTTTAAAAAATGATTAAAGGAATTGTGAAGAACTGTCATTGTGGAAGGTCAAAAAAAAAAAAAAAAGATGTAGACAAGAAAGTTCTGGGGAGGAAGCAATTGATGTTTAACTTCAGGTTTTGTTTAAAAATCTTTTGACTTATNCCATTTCCACACCTTGATTTATAAAGCAAATTGTGATCGGCTGCTCTCCCGAAATAGAGCATGACTTTATACATACAGAAACTTGTACATTACCCTCAGTTGTTGGTTTTCTGTGTTGGGTTTTTTCTTTTTTCTTTTTTTTCTTTTTTATTATTTTTTGGAGATATGGCCCAAATGAAAGAAAAAAATAATTCTACTATCACTTTGTAGATACCACATCATGAAAAAGAAACTAAAAACTTTGTACTAAAAAAAAAAAATGAGGGTATGTTTCATGTACAACTTCTATATACATCACGGCCCTTAGGCAATAAAAAAATATTTTAAAAAATGATTAAAGGAATTGTGAAGAACTGTCATTGTGGAAGGTCAAAAAAAAAAAAAAAAGATGTAGACAAGAAAGTTNAAAAAAAGATGTAGACAAGACAGTTCTGGTGAGGAAGCAATTGATGTTTAACTTCAGGTTTTGTTTAAAAATCTTTTGACTTATTTTGTTTTATTTTGCTCCTAGCCTAATGTAGCCATTTCTCCTGAGGAGAAATCGGTATTGTTTTGGATTTTGACTACTGAATGACACCCTCCTTGATCCCCTATACCTACATCACTAGAATCTTCTATTGCACAGAGCTTTGGGTGATGGTATACAAGTTTTTTTTTATTTTTTCCTTATCTGAAAAAATAAAACACACAGGAACTTGGTATGTTGGTTATTTTTCACCTTTTTGTTTCAAAGTGGTGAGATTTTTTTTCCCATCATACAATGGTTTGCCATAACATTTTTTTTAAAAAGTCACTAGTTCGCTTCCCAAAAAATATGCAATACAAACATGGAAAAGAACATTGAAAAGGATAATCTACGGAAAAAAAAAGTGTGACCTTTGAATGTACTAGACAGCAACTTTGGTTAAAAAAAATAAAATAAAAAGATGTACTTATACACATAGACAGCAAATATTAATTTCATAACTGTTCAAATTAATAATTTCTTTAATTCCCAATTGGTAAATAGTGAATGGGGCAGAGGAGCAAAGATTCTTTTTTTTTTTTCCTTCTTCCTACATTGGATAAACAAGAACAGAAAACAGCCAGTTATATGTGACCCTCTAATCTCCACTCACACATGCTTGGCTTCTCACTTATGTCATAACTGCCCAATCTGAAAGAGTACATCACAGATGACAGATGCAACCAGAGAGTTCAGGACAGCAGATATTGAGATATCCAGCAAACGACCCTCGTGCAAAAGGAACTCGGAGCGGTTCTCGTCCACTCTCGCCATGGCCAGCAAGGCCTTGGCTGCCCTGCACATCATGTCTACGCTAGGCGGCTCCAGAGGCGGAGGCTGCATGTGCATGAGGTTATGCTGGCTCTGCTGGTACTGGGCCATAGTGACCCCATCCTCCAGGAAGCTTATCAAGTTTCCAATGCTTCCCTTCTGCACAGCTATTGCCCTTGCTGCTAATGTGTCCCCCTGGGCAAGGTTCGATAGGAGCGCCATGGACATTTCTCGGCAGACTGGGTTTTTGCGGTCCCCAACGTACCTAACTAAAGTAGCGTAGAGTTTCTCCTGACGGCTGAATGGGGGGGTGGCCAAGATAAGGTCCACATTATTGTCCTGGATACTGAGCTTACACAGGGTCTCCAGCACAAGTCTCTGAGGCGAAAGAACTGAGTTGGGCCCCACGGTTGGAAAAGGATCCTGTGCCTCTGCAGACGGGCACACCATCCAGTGCAGCAAGCCATCCAAAATTGGCAAACAGATGCTTTCTGTGTAAGCAGACAAGTCTAGCTGCCCAGAAATGTTGGCTAATGTGACCAATGTATTATCCCTCAAGACCTCGAGACAGTCCCACCACCACTCATCCTTGCTGCAGGCCACCCCTTTGTCCTCCTCTTCCTCTTTCTCGTAAGTCTGCGGCGCTCGCTTTCTTTCTGGATGCTCGTGGTGAAGGAGGATCAACTTTCCCAGGATCAGCACCAAGCCTGGATGTTTGGACATTTCGGTGTCATTGCCAGGCACAAAAGACAAGCTACGGACGATATTTGACACACAGATGCAGCGCTTGGCCAAGGAGTCTTGCCAGTGAGTTATGGTGCATAGAGGAGTCTCATCCCGGCTCCTTGGCTCATCCTCTAGCAGTTTAATATTCCGGTGGCTTTTGGCTTGATGGATCCCAAAGGGAAATTTACTGCTCTCTGTTTGGGAACCAGAGTTTGAGTCTTCAGGTAATGCTCCTGGCCGAGCTGAGAGGACATCATCAATGGTTGCTGTTATACTCTTTTCTTGTTGCTCCTCAGATTCACCTTTCCCCTCGAGGTCCTTCTTTTTGCTTGGAGAGTTCAAGGGAGGAGGGGCTTTCCTGCGTGGTGGAATCTCCATCTTGCTTTCAAAGTGAGTCTGGATATGCTCAGTTGTGTCACCACCACCAAGCTGCCAGTGGAGAAGTCCACTATCAAATTCCTGAACGCGTCCAAGTTTGTCAGATCGGTCAACAACAAATAGATTATTTTTTTTCACAATCTTTATTGGCAGCTTGTCAAATTTACTGGCTTGTTTTGGCCTCTCACTTGGATCAGCAATGGCACCAGGAGTGGAAAAAACAATGCTCTTTTCTTCTCCTTCTACCTTTTCATCCTCCCCCTCCTCCTCATCTTCATCAAAATAGTCAATACATTCGTCATTCTCATCTTTTCCAGTATCCTCTGCCAAGGACTGACTATCATCTTTCTTGGCTGCTTTGTGATCAAGTGCTTTGTGGCCTGGATCTCCCACTTCATATTCCATAAGGATTCCAAAAATGTCAATCAGGCATTTTCTAAAATATTCTACTAAAAGCTCAAGAAATCCAGACAACTGAGGGAAGAAGAAAGAAAGAACATAAAAATCACATAAATATTTTTGTCTGCATGAAATTTTATTAGGTACACTGATGTATACATATGTGAATATTTCTCTCATCCTGCTGTGGACTTGCAGCTAGGTCCTGCAGAAGTTAATCAAAAGAAATTCTTCTAGAGTCTGTCCAAACAGTATATAATGTTAAACTATCACGGCTCCGTTTGCCTCAGCTGTAAAGCTGTGAGAGGTACAGAACTTTATTGTCTCCTTTGAGCTGTAGCAGACATCTGGCTTAGCTGTTCTGTCCCCTTGGAAGTGCTTATTACTCTTCATTTTTTGTACAGAGTACTCAAGTTTCTAATTCAGCTATTTTTTCTGATCTGTACGTTTATTAGATATCTAAAGTTTGCAATTCCTCCGGCTTTGTCTCTAAAATCAAATGTCATGTAGGACCCGCAGTTCAGGGTCCAGGTACTGATATCCTAGATTAATATCTCATTTCTGTTGTAATAGATCCATTTTTTGTCTGGCAGTAGTTAAAAAATTGTTATTGGAGCCTGTAAATCACCCTTCAGAAACAGTTTTCATTTAGGTTTAATCTTCTTAATTAACTTGTAATCACTTTCTTATGGAAAGGCAGTAGTCGGACTTGGTATTAATTTACATTTAGTGGCTTTATTATTAAAAATTCTTAGTTGGTATGATGCATTCAGCCCAATTGTCTGGCTTTTAATGTGTGGGTTTGTTGTTTTCTTTTTTAACTGTGGGCTAATGGGTTTTCAGTAAAATGTAGCCTTTTTGTCCACTCTATATTCTCTCATGATTGCCAGCTTCTCAAAGAACTAAGAACAAACTGATGCTTATCAGAACGGCAGGAGTTACCAGGCATCATATGGTCCTGGCTGCCACTGGAAACAGAGTCCAAAGCAAACATAACAAAAGAATATATGTTTACAATATGTCTGGTATTCTGTGCAATTCGCATAGTATGCATTAACACAATTTCTGACAGAATTCAGAGGAGATTCACCTCATTTAACTTCAAACACCCACACTTGTCACACAGCTAACCTAATTGTCTTCATTCCTTTTATAATCAGTGGTCTTTTACAGGCCATTTCTAGGGTATGATTCATCCGACCTATTTTAGATCTCTTCTGGGTGAGATAAATCATGCTATAGATATCTCTAGTTCTAAAGTCAGGTGGGATGTAATGTACCATTTGTGTCTCTATTTAAAAAAAAAAGTCATTATATTTAAAAAATTATGAGTTACACTATTAGTAACCAAGGAATGAATGGAGGAGAGAAACTGAATATTTAATTTGTACAAATTTTAGATGATGTGAATTATCAGCATGCCATCTATTACTACCACCTAACAGGCAAATGATTAGAGAAGAGATGAAAAATGCTGGGAGGCAGTGAGGCAAAAGCATACACTGTTAAATCCTGCATTGCTTGCATCCTATGGATAGACAGGATTTTAGCCTTTAAATTGTCAATTTGGTATTCCTGTGAAAAGTTAACTCACTGGAAGAAGAAACTGAACAGAAAAAAAGCAATTAAATAAAATCCCACAGTCTTACATGAAGTACGGAACGGGACACGCAGTCACCAAAAAACAGCCTTCAGATCAATTTAATAAAGTTTTGCAAAGTCTTTAAAGAAACACATTAAGAAAGAGTACTAACGTACCACTGTTTTGAGGGATTATACTGTCATGTGTGTGAATTTACACATTAGTCTTTTGGCAATGCTAAAATTCTTATATTCCTACATGGTCTTTTCTACAAGAAACATCCTTTCAGGCTTCTTCATTTCCTCTATGTGACCTGTATCTGTCTCTTGTTACTCACTGTTACCAATCATAAACCAGTGCACGTTTTTAAATATTAAAATTTATTGGAAAACCAGCAGCATTTTTGTAGGTGTCTTATTTCACTTTTCTTTCCCTGGAAAGTTGAGAAGCATAATGTTTTCCCACCTACCTGAGAGAGGTTGAAAGTAGCAACAGTGCTGTCATCATACAGAAGAATATTAATAGTGTCTAGAGCCCAGGTACTTTCAGCCAAAAGACCAGATTTAAGAGACATCATCACTCTCCAGGCCTCAGGAGTTACTGGAGAAAGAAAGGGAGAAGTAAAACAATATTAGTGCATCCTTGGAGACTGTTAATGAGTTCTGAAAAAGTAAACTGTGATATTCTGAGGATATGAATTTAAATTAAATGGTTACTGGTTAAGACCTTATTAAGGCTGCTAAGCCTTAGTGCTGGAGAATATCCTAGCAGGGCCATTCTTCCTGAGTCTGCTGTACCTGAAATAACTGTACAACCTTAAAGAACTTGATGAACTCAATTAATCAGTGTACAAAGGTAGAATACTCTGTCAGGAATGTGGAAATCTGATGTATGAGGACTTGAATGGGCGAAATGTAACCAAAACAAAAGATAGGAAAATACTTGGGAATCTTTTTAAGAAGCAGGGGAGAAACAAACAGGACAAATCCTATGGAATGATTACATGGACTATTCAAGGAAAGCAGAGACTGCAACTACACAGCACAACAGCATGAGCTTCCATGGAACAAAAACATGGAAGGCTTTGCTAAGCTAAATGCTGTACTGGTGATTTAACAGACAATCTAAAGGACCTTTCAACACATCTCATTTTGAAATCTGAGGCAAGCTTCATTTTTAATGCATTTGTGAAGACCTCAAGTCTCCTTATAAAATATTGCTTTCATTTCATGTCAGATTGTCTGGGATGAGTTTTACCTATCATCCTCACTGATGCACATGTTACCACATTTTTATTGAAGACAATCACATTCTAGTTACCAAAGTTCATGATTTGTCAAGAGTGTCTTAAAATGTGAAAAAGAAATCAGAATCAAAGTCCCTTTTTTCACAATTTATATTAGGTTTTGTTTTGATGCTCACCAATATCTTTTGAGGTAATCTTTCGTCTTGGTTTTAAGACTGGTTGGGATGCTTCTACAGAGCCTGGGGGGAAGGTGATCTCTCGCCTGATTGGTGGTGGTTGGGGTGGAGGTCCTGTGACCTGTGACACGGGAACTGTGGGTATAACCTTTTGCATCTTCATGGAGGGTAGGAAAGGAGACTTGCTTGGAGACATACGGTTTTCCAAAGAGCGCTGGAAGGACGCTGGACTTGGAGCTCTGGAGATGTGGTTTGGCATAGAGGGTGGTGTCTGGTAGGATGACTGAGGAGGTCTAGTGATAGGCTGCATGGAGGCTGAGGATGACATATAAGAAGGCTGCCGTTGGTTGACATGAGAAGGCCACTGACTCTCGTGGTTTATCCTCTGGTCAGGTACCATCATATCGTCAGTGCGATTCATCCCTGGATACGGAGGGGCCTGCGCGGGGCCTCCTGGACCTTGCCTGTTCTGGTAAGGGTAAGGCATATCATTTCGTGTTGGCCACATGTTCTGCTGAGGACCTTCGCTGGAAGATGACGACTGCATGGGGCCACCAATCATTTGGGGAGGTATTCCATGCTGCTGCATTTGTCCTGGGCCCTGCATCCTCTCCCTGTTATATGGATACGGATACTGTCCCTGCATGGGCCTCCTGTCAGGCCCTGTGTAAGCGTTGCTGTACTGGTTATACATTTCCTGTTGCTGGTTGCCATACTGCATGTTATACATATCCCCTTCGTGGCGTTTGGCTGGAGGCCCATACATGCCATCCATGTGTCTCTTGTAGTTCTGAAAGAAAAT
Organism: Phainopepla nitens; assembly: GCA_013400175.1. NCBI lineage: Eukaryota > Metazoa > Chordata > Aves > Passeriformes > Bombycillidae > Phainopepla > Phainopepla nitens. Next base: position 316,528 of record VXBQ01013009.1, on the reverse strand, counting down.
TTTGGAAAGATGTGTCATTTTCACTCTACACACAATACAAATATACTGGATGAAAGCTCGTTCCAAAAGCCGAAGGCGCTTAGTTCTAGAGGGATCATGCTGACTCCAGAGTCAGGCATACAGTGCTATGGTTAGACTTGATACAGTGCTTTCTTTTTAAGCCTCTGTTCTGCTGTGCTTATAACTGAATACTAAAAGGAAGCTTATCCTTGGGCTAAATTTTCTTATGCTTGCTCTAATTTTTTCCCGTTCCCTTTCCTTCCCCATCTGTCAGACTAAATTCCACTGGTCATTTCAGACATGCATGAAACAGCAGCAGTCCTCACCAACTAAAATATTTTCACTTCTTTTTTATGCTTAGTCTACTAAGAAGAAAAATCTTTAAAAAAATTCAAAACCACCCAGTGAATCTCTTCAAGAGACAAGCACTGAATGAACTCTTAAAGTAACAAGATATGCTGCAAGCATGCATGTCTGAAACACTGAATCTTACAATATGGACTGGCTATGGACAGTAAATTTATTAATAGAGAAGAGAATCAACAAACAGAAAACAATCTGCTGGATTTGATACTCTGTGTAATTCCCAGGAATATGGTCCTCTTTGGGCAACCATCTTCTCAAATAATCCTAATCACATTTAATTTACTGTGAGATGATTACAGCAAATGGTCACATCCAAACATTCTGTTCTAGCTTATGCAGGTTCTTACCCTGCTGTTCTGTAATGGATTAAGCGATGTAACTAACAGCTGCCACCTATGGCTTTGTTTCTCAGCCTCACAAATGGGGAATGTTGCATGAGGTAAGCTGTTTTACCTCAAGGAGAGCTGAGTGGTTTTTAAACCATACAAGCTTGAATGTATTTATGTTTAAGATGGCAGAACAAAAAAATAGAAGACATGTTGCTCTTTGAGGGGAAGGTGGTAAAGTTTGCAGCAGTCCTTAGTTCCTGTGGGACTTTGTTCCACAGTTCAAACCACACTGAGTGCTCTGAAGCAAAAAAAAAGTGAATTAAATGGGTGATTTTTGAATATATGATCTATGGCAAATTCAAAGTTACAGCTCCTCCAGAGACTCAGTAGCTCAGTAGCATTGTACAATGTATACTAATGTATGACTATACTAATGTAGAGTTAAGATCAGATTCTTCAAATTCTCTCTGTATTCAATATGGGAAAGTTAAAGCAGCTCTGGGATTCATAAAGTCATCTTCCAACTTTGGCGCACATAAAACCACAACTACTGTATTGTATGAAAGTATTTTTTTTTAAACCTTGCTGTAGAGCTTTCTGGCTATCTGAGAAATACCTATTTCCAGCCTTACATGAACTACTCGCTGTACTAAATTCCACCCTTGGGGCCAATTTATAGATTAAGAAACGACTTGGCAGCAGCCACACCTAAGAAGGTTGTGTTTGTTTTTTGCCACAGTGACTCAGTGCTTACAACAGACTTGGGAATGAAGCACGTGCCTTTTTAAAAGCACTCCAGCACCATGGTACATGCAATCCCAACGTGCCCAATGGTCCCCAGTGCAGAGGACAGTGATGCACCTGAGCTTCTCCCTCCTGGGGACATGCTCAGTAGGACACTGAGACTGCACAACATGTCTTTCTCTCCACTGAGATATGGAATTCTGAGACCTCATAGAGGACAAAAAGCCACCAATACAGGTCACCTGCTGCGTAATAGCTCTTGGGATGTAAGCATTCATACAGGAATTGGAAAACCTGGCTCCAAGTGTTTCATTAGCCCCAGGAGTTCATGCTCCAATCACCTCCTTTGCAGATCATTCCCTAGCCTTCAGGTTGTAGATAAAGCTTTGAAAGGGTCCTTTTTCACCTTCCTCCTGTACCACTACAGAGTAAGATTTAGGAAATTGTAAATAAGCTACTAGCAACAGAATTTCTAGCTAAATGAAGAAGTGGAATCTGGGGATGGGAGAGAGAGGCCGAGGCTGGTCAGGATCCTTGTCCTTCATTCTCCACTGCTTTTCTGCATTAATGCATTTTGACTCAAGAGTCATTGTACAAAATATATAAACAGCACAAAGGACAGGGCCAAATATATTTTTACAAATTCTAGCTGTCTCCTTGCGTAAATTAATGTGAAGTTAATATATTCCCTGCACATGTTAGCATGGAATATCACAAACTGTTCTGTTATATATCTTTGCAATTTCCCTACTAAATCACCTAAACTGCTAGCATATGCTTGTCCTAAAAAACAACAAAATAGTTTTTTGATTATGCCACTTCTGAGATGCTATGAACCAAAGAGATAAGCAAGAAATTCTGAAATTTAAATTTATGTATGTTTTTAGTGCAATGCGATCTAAGATCTCTTTTGGTTTCTCCCCACAAAACTCCCAAACCCTGACCCAAATTTCCTAGTAAAACTATCCCAAACTGAAAAGAACTATCTGAAATTGGCTCAAAACTAGTTTACATTTAAGTTTTTTTATAATAAGGAAATGCTTTCTATTCTGGAAGCCAACTTCAAGTATTGTATGACAAGAATTGAATTAGTAACACGCAGAATGAAACTAATCCTGCTGAAGTCAATGGAGTTTTGCTGTTGACTTCTAAGGTGGGATTTTGCTCAGAAGTTATTAACCATACATGTAACAAAAAATCTTATTAATTAAAGTAATTTGTATTTTTGAGTTGTAAGAGTTGGGGAGACTGCAATGTACAAATGTTTACACTATTTTTAACATCAAAAACATTCTCTCTTATGTATTTGCACCATATTATTACTAGAGACATCATGTGGGCATATGCCCTCTGATATATATTTTAGATAGGTATCTCATATGACCCACCACAGCATTGAAAATAATTGACAGTGCTGCTCATTTTACTTTGTTTCAGTTCTCTGTTGGGTTCACTTGGTTGCATGACATTAAGTTATAGCTCTTGAACCTGCCATCCAAGCCGCTTTTCTATTTGTTCCTTCTCTTGTTATTTCACTTGTATCTGTCACTCCACTTGTCTATGCTTTATACTTTCCCAGTCTGCTGGTTATTAACTTGGGACAATCACTTGATGCACATCCAAAGCCACAGAACATCTGTTAGAGTTTACATTCTACCAGTGTAATGAACACATTTTCCTACAGCTGCACATACATTGTTTATCCATACAGGCTGTGACTTTGACCAGAACTACAGTGCTCCTCTATGCCAAAAGACATATACTGTATAAACAAATTTTTCAATGTATACAGAATCCTGGGGTGAATTTTTTTAAACAAATGTTATGAACCTAGCCATTTTCCCCTCTACTACCTGCTGCTGTGGATACATTCCAGGCTGATGTCCTCCATATGGTGGCTGTCCTGAGGGAGGTCCTTGTCCTGGATACTGCTGCCCATATGGTTCATGCCTAAAATAAAGCATTCAAATCAACACTTAGAGCTGCTGGAGTTTTCAAGCCACTAGGAAAAGTGAAGTTCTCTGAAAATCTTGCACCTTGAAGGTATCTGCCGTCTGGAAACAAAGTGAAGGTACAGTCTGGTATGGTCCTGAGCCTGAGGTAGTAAGCTCTGCTGGAGCTGGTAGTGGAAGGAAGGAGGTAAAGTAGATAGAGGAAAGGAGGAGCAGTGAAGACACAACAGAGAGATTTAGAGGAGCAGTCAGGAATGGGAAGAGGGTATGGTCAGCAGAGGTAAGAAAGGCAGCTGCAGACATGGGGAGTTGATCCTTGGTGGGGAAGTATCTGGTGTACAGCTCAAAGGTTGCAGGTAAAAATTCTTATGTTTTAGAATGCCAGCCTAATAGCAAGCTACTTGCTGGATTATTCAAGAATATATCAATTTAAAGTGAGTAAAAACAGTACTCATAATTTTGCTAATGTTTGAGTAATTTTTAATTAAAGCTACATAATGAAGCATACACAGTAAGAGACAAAGTTGTGATGCACTTGGAAACTTACCTGTGGCCTTCAATATCTCTGAGGAGCACTACAGTGCAATATTTTTAGCATATCTGAATGAAATTTAGGTTGCTGAAATCAAGTACTTGGAAAGCATTAAGATTGATAAATAACACTGTATTGCAGGCTAATATGTCAGTAATTCCTCTCTGTACACTACCAGGGAGATCACATCAACAATTAGAGGATAATTATGGAGGTAACGTATCAGGGAGAATCACAGAAACAGAGAACTAGGGAACCTGACATGTTAAAAAAACTAATGGGACCTCACTTTTCCAAAAGCATAGAAAACTATTTTTTTTTTTAAGAGATGACCAGAGAGAAAGAAATAGCAATTCAGTATCTCCTAAAATTATGACATGGATGGAGAGAAATTATCCAATGCCAGTTAAAAGAACAATGCAAATGAGGGGAGCTGTCTGTAGCTGTGCAAGAGTACATGCAGTAAGATAAAATTCAGCAAAGGTACACATGTTATACATAAGGGAAGACTTTCTAAATGCTCAGTTTGTTAACCACAGGATAACCACAAGTCAAGTGAAATTGTGGAAGCTTCAGAAGTGGTATCATTTAATGCTGGTCTGGAGAACTTGGGCCTGTAAACTATGCTCTAGTCCTGTGCTGAGCAGCAGATCCACAAGGTAGGATGTACACTCCTTTCCTACCATCGCTGATTCTTCTACTATAGAAAGTCAACTGACTCACACAAGCCTCTGCTCCCTGCAAGAAACTGAACCAATGGTAAGAGCCTAAACAAGAAAGCAAAACAGAAGTAAAACACCAAGAGGCCACGTGCTCTGCCTATGTGCTCTCACAGAGGCTGCTAGCACTTGTTAGCTGGTTACTGTGGGTATTACAAACAGAGAAATCAGTGTTCACCTTTGCTGGCCAGGATAACAATTAGGAGAATACATGATTGGGTCCATGTTTGAAGGCACCATGTTGCTTTGACCAGGTGGTACCATACTGCCTTCAGGACCCAGCCCATGATCCGACCTAAAAAATGACAAAGGAAACCTCATTCTGTAAAAGGGACTTATTTTCCAAAATTGTCAACAAAATAAATCATGCCCCTTAAAGAAAACATTCTCTTGACTTAACACCTTCCACTGGAGCCCTTACTCTCACCAACTGCCCAGCAATGTGATCTATTGAATAGCATGATTATATTTGTTTTACTTGACACATCTACTTTTTAAAACTACTGTCTGAAAACTACTCTGCCCCTACACTTTAAAGACCCACACTGCACCACTCAGTCTACCATTTGAAAAAAAAAGAGAAGCTAAGTACACAGCCTAAAGAAAGTAAAACCAGGAATAGGGCCAGAGCAGCAAAATCTACCAGAATACTTAATATAATCCAAACATTCCCAAAAAATTCTGCTTGCTCTACCAATGCTTAGACATCAGTGATTTTACCACCTTTTTTTTTTTTCCAAAGCTTTTCCCCAGATAAACAAAAGAGGACCAAATTTATTTCATGTACTTCACTGAAGGACAAACTTATGAGAATCCTGTTGGACACACTGCAAGACTGATGCTGTACAGCTCTGACAACAGACTCCACACTCTCCAAAGGCAATTCATTCAGAGACCACACTTAGACTGTACATTTTGTTATTCATTAAAAGCCAACCAGCAACTGTTTAGGTGAAAACACAGCCAGGAGACTAACTCAAGTGCTACTTTATGCCATCACAGCCCAGCCCAGCTGCCAGCTGAAGGCAGCTGTCAAAGACACCCATGAGCTGATCTGCTGCAGCCTAAGTGACTTCTAAGGTGACAATTCCTCCTTAGTAATTTCTGTGAACAGCTATACACAGTCACTACCAGTGGTTTGACTCCCAGTGATTTAGTTAGATGCTGTAGGAAATGTAGACTGTTATGTTCTCTGCAAGGTGGAATGGGAAAATGAAAAGGGAAGAGAGAGGATCATTTTCACTAATGGGTTTTGCTTTTTCCTGAAGATTGACTCACCTCCTGTCATAGCCACTTCCATAAGAGAACTGCTGTCGCTGGCTCATGCTCATGTTGGACATTGCTCCAGATGGACTCTGGTTATACATATCTTGTATTCCACTGTTAGGCATTTGTCCAGGGGTCATGAAAGGCTCATTGCTTCCAGGCACTGCAACAGTCAGTGAAATTAAATTTATTAACCTGGGTGTTTCAAGATCACTTTCTTTCCAATGACGTATTTTAGGAGAATGTTCAGATCCCTAACACTGCCAAGGAGAATTAGCAGGTGTTTAACAAGCTCTCTGGGATCTAATGGGTCTAACACAAGAAGCACCACCACTACCAAGATGATGGGTATAATATTAAGGAGCTGCAAGTGAGGAAAGAAATCTCTTCCCATGGAACTGAGTTCTCAGGCACCAGGCAGCTGCTTCCCTCTGGTCTTCACAGCTGAAGGTGAACTTTTGTTCTTTTCACTGAAAACAATGCTAAAAATGAATGCAAACATAAGCCTTACAAAACAGATGAAAGCAAATCTGCTAGTTTGAACTAAAAATCTATCAGAATCAAGCTTTTATTTCCTCCCATAAAACCTTCATACACACATATACAATAATGTTGTTATGGAAAGGATACAGTATCCTCATGTAGCTTTTCAAGCAGGACAGGCATATTCTATGGGTCCAAGAAAAGGCACTATGATCAGATATAAATCACCAAGCAAGTAGAAGAGACTCTAGCCTTTAGTTCCTCATAGTAGATACTGAACAGAGATATTTCTGTTTCAACAGAATGAATGAAATGTACGACCAAGTACAATACACTCCCTTAATCTCCTATGGATATAAAACCTAAAGTGAATCTAAAGCAGATAGAGTTTTCCCTTCCTTCAACTGTGTTATATGTTAGTGTCCACAGTCCAGTCAAAAGAACTCAAAGGAAAGGCTTTTAAAAAAAAAATCACATCCGATGAACTCCCTCTTTTAAAGCATCTCCCCACTTCATCACATCTCTCTCTTTCCTCAGTTTCAGGGCCTCTTCTTGCCATATCTCCCTTTTGCTCTGTTTTAGCTTACATTTCATCTCCTCCACCTGCTCTTCTCTTTACGGCCATTGTGAGGCCTGTGTTCTTTTTTCCTCCTACTTTCCTATATCCAAGACATGCAAGATTGATTCATTTTAAGATAATTTTACAATATCCACAAAACCAGCTGTAGGTGAAGTACCCAAAAGGATCAGAGTCAGTTTTGACATTAATTTTAAATTTTGCTTTCTGAAAATAAACAAACGTTAAGTGTGTTTATCACCTTTTGTCAGGGACTGCCCAAGCAAGAAAAAAAATTAGCTTTATTATTCTGAAAAATATCTAAACTGAGACAGAGAGCATTTGGGGGCTTGCTCAGTTTCACACAGTGAATTCCCAGATCAGTCCTACTACAACCAGACATGTTGCTTCATCACTTCACATTCTAACAGTGAAGTCCAGCACTTGATTTGCAGAGTAGCTAACCAACCTTAAGAAACATAAAATCTGACCCTATGATTTATGCTATTTCCCAAAATGTATTCCTACAAGTATTTTTAGGATTCTGTTAATTCCAAAATAATGGGCATGACTCTGAGCAGGGAAAATATGACCAGACCAGAAACTCAACTGCACTGCATCTCTCTTTTTGCTTAAAGGATACCAACGGCAAAATCATAAAAGTGAAAAAGCTCATTCTGACTACAACATCTTGATTACCTAAGACACAGGGAAGAACACTTAAGCTCCCATAAAGAAAATACCTTTTCTCATTCCACCGAAAGGATCTTTATTCGGCTCATATGGCATCCTTCCCATCATATCTGGCATGTTTATTCCCTGCTGGTATGGTGCATTTGGCGTCATGGAGTTTCGCTTTGGGAACGCTGAATCACTTACATCAGAAAAGGGATCATGCACACTGACTGCACTGTTTCTAGCAGATTAAGAAAAAAGAAACATTAACGTCATCCTGTATTTGTAAGAACTGTGAAAACAGCCTAGACTACAATACAACTAGCTCACCATGCTGTGCCAGTGATCAGTGCAGGATACATCCAAGGAAGATGCAAAAGACTTTCACAACGGACAATCATTAAAAAGAATCTACCCACTTTTTCTCCAAGCTATTTTGTCTACTTACCTTAGAGATCAGGGTTTTTAATCTAATTCTATTGTTTGTGCATTCCTATTGCTCATATAAAAGTCTAAACCCTCCTGAAATTTCACTAAGCTGTTTTGTTCTTTTTTTATCTAGAAAACTCAATCTGAATTGAAGATGATTAAAAAAGGTTCTTGCTATCCTTTCTGCAGCATTACAGATAGAGAAAAAAAGAACCTAAGTAAATTAAGTTTGGAGTGGCTCTGTACACAGTTCAGAGCTCAGTTGTGCTCCTGCTGAAGTCATAAAGAACCATTTTGCTGGACTTCAGTGGACTACAGTTCCTTAATTAATGGTGAGACAGCTTCACTTCAGATTAAGCTAGTCTGTGAGACTTAGAGAGCACAGAACTGAAAGGGATCTCTTGGCCCATCCAGTTGAACCCTCTGCTATCTCAACCACTGTTATTGTATATGCTTTTCACAATTTGAATTCAAGCAACACCTTTAAACCACATGTTCCTCCTTCCTGAGCATGACTGGATCTCTTAACCAGAGGTGTACAGAATAAACAAGGAAAGGAAGTTTGTGGTTCTAAGCTGATGCTGTTGGGTTCCACCTTCCTCCCCACTACTGACATATTCACATGCACCTCTTAGCACTGGTGCTTGTTTGATCCTTCCCTCGTGTTCAGAAAACTAATGGACCTCTACTCCTTTCTCCCTTTCCCTGTCTCTCCTACAAAAATAGATAATTTTCTGCCACTTTTCAGGCTCTGACTGGTTTACTGCAAAATCCTACGACTGCCTAAGCAGGTAGGAAAGACCAGATTAAACTGTTGTAGAACTAGAGCAATAAAAAATGAAGCAAAGCTCTTTTCATACCTGCCACCCTGCATAGGTGTCATCTGTCCATGAGGTGTGGATGCTGGTGTTGGGGGCTTCAAATCGCCTGGCACTTCTGTCATGGAATTACTACCAGTGGACTGTGGAGTCTGTGGGCCTTGCAAGGAACCAGAATTAGCTGAAAAATTAAAAAAATAAAAAAAATAATTGTGAAAAGGTAGCAGCCAAATTCCTGTGGAAATAATAAGCATCAAGGGAAAAAAAATGGTTCTTTCCTCCAGAAGCCTGTGTATACCTTAATCCATCTCAGTACTTTATAATTTCCCCAAAATCCTCTGAGATCAGGATATGCTGTAGTAATAACCATCATCTTTCCTAGAACCATGAATTTAATCTGATGCCTGAAGCAACATGGATAGAAATCATCCAGATGAAGGATCACTTAAATCAGAGGTCAGAGATACAAAGTTAATTGTCCGTAGTTTACAACAGAGTAAATGAAGGTTGTTCTTTGGCATAGCTTCTTCATATAATCACTACCACAACATATGCATTTATAAGAAATATTTCAGCCAGAAGCTTTTCATCATAAATTTAAGCTGCTACATTAATATAAATTCATGGTTTTATTTAGCACTAAAAGGCACATGCTTCCATGGTGAAATGATTAGCGGCACGCTGCAATCCTGTGTCGTCTTTGAGACAGCATGGCAAAAGATGGTATTTAAGAAATGCAAAAGGCAATCTGGGATCAGAAGAAAACAATAATGGAAAGCAGAATTTGGACAGGAGGCTACAGACAACACTCCCAAAAGAATTGTAAAAATAGAAATGGACATCTTATCAAAATGTTAGTTAGGGTCAGTGATGGTAAAGCATATGTAACAAGACCAGGTCAATTCTGCAAAGCATCTGTTTAATCTGCAAAAACTTATTTGTTGAGATGTTAGAAAGCAAAAGAGTATCTGCAGTAGTGTCCCCCTTAATGGAGGTAAATAGCTTGATATTCTTGGTATAACAAACGTAGAAGAGCATTTTACTGTTGTGTTCCAATGTGATTGAGCAGCAATAGGGGCCTTAAATGAATACATCAGATATTGGTAATGGTAAAGCTAATGGTAAAATACATCCAGACCAGTCTTCCAGAGTTGACACCAAAGCTACTGTTTTCATGTGACTACTGAACAGAAACATGCCCTGAGCCCAAAGCTCTACATGGTAGTGTTATGATTTAGAAGGTGGTAAGTGAGGATTAGTAACAACATCTAAGCCTTGGATCTGACAGGTCTAGCAGCAGAAATTCTGTGGAAGGAGAACTTGTAGGATTCAAGTCTTTAGATGCAACTGGGAAAAAAATTACCAACAGAAAAAATTCCCAAATCTAACACACTGAGTAGGACGTGGATTTGGCTTGAGAGGTCCTTCTTTTCTATGAACTGTCATGTAAATGTTTTATTGTGTCTGCCTATCTATGTTCAACAACCAATTAACAAAACTTTATAAATTACTGTTGGGGGGAAAATTGGAACAAGCAGTAGGGGTTTTTCTTCTGTATATGAAAGAGAGTAGTTTATAATTGACTCAGAATCCTAGAACACTCATCATCCTGACAAGTAGAGTTTGTTTTTGACTGAAGAACACCTTTTTTGTATGTGTTACATTTATATCTGTAACACACGTTCCCCTACATGGAAATCAGTCTCAGTAGCAAGTGCATATGTAAAATCCACATTGTGTGGACCACGTTGTTCTTGTCCTCAGCTTTCTGAGGCATTTTTGAATTATGCTTACATAGTAATGAAGTTAAAAAAAAAGTTTAGGAAAAGGTCTTTGATTGCATTTATACAGGAACAAGAACATTTGCAACAACTAATGTTAGTTACATTAGTCTACAGTCAGCTGAAGGCTTTAGTGCTATAATAAAACAAAAAACCATCATATTCACATAAAATGAGCTCTTTGTATATATGTGACCCCCAAGCAGGTCAAGATCATTCTTTTGCCCTTGAGCTTTAAACACATTTCTAGATTGTTCTGAAATGAAAATGAAAATGCTTGAAAGCATTTCTGAGTTATGCCACAGACTGTCATATACCATGTTGCTGCATTAGGAACATGTAAGTAAACATCTTAGTGTACCCATATACTTACTGTAAATTCAGATGTTGCCTAACCCTGCATGTTTCTCTTATGGTGGGCTATTAAGAAGCAATTAAGCTTTTCCCTATCCTACTTGAGCAAGAGCTTAATACATTTCTCTAGCAAACCTAAAGGAAAAAAGTAAAAGATTTTTCAGTATTTATGGGACGTAGGAATGCAAAATTAGAAATAACAATGGGTTATTTATTTAATAAGATTAAAGAATTTATAAATTTATAAGATTAAATTTATAAGATTTATATAATCTTATATAAAGAAAGGTTTAAAAGCCCAATTGAGAAACTACAAGTCCAATTTCTATCTTCATTTATAAGGTTTGTTATTTTTCCTCAAGCCTCTTTCTAAATGACTGGTTATATACAACTGAAAAAATGGAAGGCAAATGCTGTCATGAGAAGTGCAAAGTTTCTGGAACTGCTTTGTTACTACACTTGACCTCCATTGGGTTAGGGACACTTCAACAGAATAGGAACTGCAAGCATTTCCATCTCTGGATTAGGCCTCCATCTACCAAGAAGAGCCTGTATTTCCTATTTCACCTTAAATTTTACCTTTGCTGGGCTGCACTCTGAAATTTTTACATCTATTTTTGCAGGGATTTTACTATGTTAGATGTTTAATTTTGATTGTGGACATTCTGAAAGAGAAACAGTATCTTTCAGAGTGCTTTATAAGCTTCAGTATTAAATCAGGCTCTAAGAAGGAAGACAAACAACAATGTTCTTTTAGGAAAAATAATCTCCACTTACATGATTCTGCAGCTATCTAGGGGATGTCCAGGAAAAAAACCTGTAGGTTCATAGCTACCGAATTCCTCATCTCACATCCACATCTAAGCAACAATTGTCATTCAAGTATTATAACAGAATGATAAGATGTAAGAATATGCTTTTCACAATACAAAATACATCAAAACTTAAATACAATTGACATCTTGGTCAGTGAGAAGGTGAGGTCTTCCACAGTTTGCTGTGGAAGAATGTGTTAATAACACATGATAGCATGAATTATTCTCTACAGCATAGAATTGTAGTACTGGGATGCCTTTTGCCTTGCAGAGCCTGCATGGCAGTAAGTACTGCTTTCAGGAAAGACCCTTTATTTACCAGAGAAGAAATATGCGCTAAAAAAAAGATATAAAACCTTCCTCTTGCCAGCAATTTTTTCCCTTTGGAAAAAAAAAAAAAAAAGAAAAGGAAAGAAGAATGAAACCTCTTGAAACTCCATTAATGTGAGGCCTGACATGCTGTCTAGGATATCCCTACCTTTTGCCAGAAGCTACAAACGTATACTCTAAAGTAAACAATGGAAAGGTTACTCAAGGTTAAGTACATTCACATACTTCAGAGTGAACAGCCAGCCACCACGCTGGGAAGATAAATTTACACAGCACAAACCCAGCACCCCGGTTAGGCTGGACTGGGGGCTGCTGGCTGCTGTAGGGCCCCCGGGCAGGCACGGATGCAGGCACAGGGGCACCTCTGCCCGTGCCCCCAGCCACCCCTCCCAACCCCTGGGCCATCCATCTTCGGTGGGGATTCCCTGGCTGGGCTCATGACACGCTGCATGACATCACCTGCCTGCTAATAATAGCCCTTCAGTCAGCCACCCGCCAGCAGAGCAGAGACGGATGGGTTTGGTTACAGACGCACTCACTGAAAGGCTGCGTCCTGCCGTGCCCTGTCGTGTCCTGCCCTCCCCACCTCCAAGTCTTGTTTCTCTGCTGCCAAGGAAACGCAGGCAACACACTCCTGGTACCTTCTCGCTCCCTCTTTCCAGCACAAGCGTACGAGTTTTCAAGTTTTGCTTTAATGAAATCTCTGTTGACATCAGGGCCAGCTGCTGTTACTCACAAGCATCCTCAGCTGGACCACTTTGGCCATCCTGCTCATTCAACACAGGATGAACTCAGAGTCTCTTATTCTGAGAGTTGTGCACACATAACCGCACACTGCAACTAAGAATTCAGAGTGCCAGAGTACAGCAATGGAAGAGAACTCCTTCATGTTAATACTATTTTGGAATTTTTTCTCCAGCATCCATTAGTACTTGCAGTAATGGTGCCCAGAATTCTCAGTTTAGAACTTCCCACATTATTTGTGAGCATTTTGGTCAAAACTGTCAAATGCACATGACAGGAAAAGCATTTTGTCTCCGCACCCACTCCTGGAAAGAAGGAAGACCTACAATGCCTTTCTCCCTAAGGGAGTTTTTACAGTGAAAGTCATCAGCAGTTGACATAGACCTTGGCACAGACCCAGTGATCAGGACAGAAGGCCACCAGGGATCCTCCAGTAGTTAGTCTGTCATTAAGCATTTGCTGCTGGCCTTTGCTGCTGATGGTATTATCTGACTCAGGCAGATTTAAGCTGACACAAAGGCCTCAGCCTACCACAAACATGTCACCAACTTGCACAGCCTCAGTGCAGTGCAAGGCACACTAAAACATTCAGGCCCCCATCCCTCCCCAGGAGCTTTATGAAACAGCAGAAGAGGCTCTAACAGTGATATGAAGCAAGAACTATTGAAATGAGCACCTAATCCTAACCCTAACACCTTGGCTACTGTGAAAATCTCTGCTGATCAAGGCCAACTAGTCTGTCACTTTGCTGCTCTACTCTCACTCCTTTTTACAACTTCTTATAATTGCTGACACTATTATGAATTTCACTGTACATAACACTAAATTATTCACTCCTTTATGTATCATTTACGTTATTAATGATGTTGTAAAAACAGAAGTGATGGGAGAATCCCAAATATAGTGCTCCAAGCAAATGGACAAACACGTGATCCCAGACCACTGTCTCACAGTCCCATAAATTTGACTTACACATCACATCCTCTTCTTGACCGTGCTCTTCCATACGAATCTCCTCGCCATGGCTGTCGCACTGTGGTCCCTAGCACTCCCTCTGTGCCTGCATTCTAAAGGTCATCTGTGAGGCAGTCACATAACCACCCCTTGGGTGTGAGCTATCTGCAGGAACGGATTTGCTCTAAGCTGCACTTCAGCCTGCTCCCACCTTGCATAACCATCCACCTGGGAACTACAATGACACTCAAACTGAATCCTTCTCTGTACCATAAAGGCTGCCAGTCTTGATGTATCCTTCTGAGCAATTGAAATATTTAATTTTAAAAGTTTTATGAAGATCAGCTGACTTTTAAGATCTCAAGACTTGTTTCATAGCATCAGCTTGTTAGAACTGGACAAAATACAACACCCTCCCCTCTGAGACAAGTCCCGCCGCTTTGCTATCAGATTAACTTCAGCCCTAATACTGTAACTGTTCTCTGCAAATGGATTTGGCTTCTTAGTGGCTCTGCCTACACTGAGCTAACTGCACATGAGAGGCTAATGGTTAAAGCAAGGACCTTTAGAGGCTACTGTTTCTTGTTGTATTGGGCTCCTGTTCCCTCTGAATGTCAGAAAGTGACAGATTATCTAAAGTATGTCTACAACTCTGCTTCTTTTGTGCAGCTAAAATGTTAATGTTGGTATACACTAAAGGAAAAGGAACAAGAAAAAAAGCTGACTATTAAAGAGAACAGTCTTGTACTCTCTGAGGCATCTATACCTCAGCGGGATTTCATGTACTAAAGCTGATACACACTGGGAAAGCCTTTCTCCATACAGAAGTGCAGTCCCATTCAGTGACACGAGCTCTTTTCTCTTCAACAAAACAAACCTTGAGATCCTTGCTTGCTTCCCCCTTTTCTAGTCTCTGTGTCCTGCTGTGTTTTTATTTTAGAAAAGCAGTTTCAGTTCTCCTCAAAGACAGCTTGCTTGAATGTTATGATAAATTTAAACTTGGACTTGGCCATTTTCATTTGTAGCATCGTGATGCAAAAAGACCCTGTAAAGTGGTACATCTGACATTTCCATTCCTTTGTTTCATGTTTACATATTTAAATAGCAATTCTTCATCTCAAAATTCAGCTCATTTATGGTGATCATCCCCAAATCAACTACTGAGAGCAGTATTGGAGAGAGAAGGTAAGGGAGGAGAGAACAAAGTGTAATACTCTTTCATTTTTAGAGACAGATTAATCTCTTCTTCATTGTCCTTAAAAAGTGTAACCATTTCAGCTTCTCTTACCAGTCTTCTCAGGAGGTGATGGGCACCTACAACATATATTATTTTTTTGCACCTCTGAACATTCAGGACACTCTGCGCTTATTTCATACAGACAAACTTTTCGACTACGGACTTATTTCTAGTACCAAGTATTTTTCTCTATCTTCTAAACTTGAATTGCAAAGTAACCTAGTCTCCCCTCTATTAAACAATCACCACTGGGGTACCTGATAACCCTATGTTTTAACAAGGTGGAGGAAATATTTAAGTTATTACCCAGAGATGTGCTTAGGCAGATTTTAACTAAACACTCCCTCAAATCCTTACACTGAATAAAACAGGCGGAGAAAGATTTAAGCCTTTTCACTGTTATCTTTTTCTGTACTGAGAAAGCACTATTGTAAGAGATAATCTTGGAAAGGCCAGGACTTTATTATATGACTATAAAGGTCTTTGCAATTTTCTTGTGTCCATGATAGGGTACAGAAGCCATGCAATTGCAAACTGTCTGCAGGGTTTGCTGGGTCTCTGACTCTCCACTTCCCATTTTCAGCCAGTGAACTACACACTAATAGAAATTAGGTTAATTAATATTTTACTAAAATTGTGTTCTACTGCAGGAAACTGCTGTAAACATTCCAGAAATTATATTCTCTCGCCAATAAGTGATGGTGGTCTGCATAATAGTAATTGTGGCAGTAGTTCGCAAATTTTGTCAAATTATTTTGTTGGTCAGAAAAACTAATAACAAAAGAAATAATCCAAAATAATTAAAGGATTTTTTTACTCTTCCATGGGTAGTCCAGAAGTCAATATCTAGACTAATACTATGACTCTTCCTATGTACTTAAAATGTTTCTACTTAAAAGTAGTCCTGCCTTGAGCATCAACTGTGGCTATCAAATCTTGAGAATCTTAAGTGGCATGAATTTAGAAAGAAAACAGTTGTTTCAAACAACACACCATAAATGCAAAAAAGAACCGCCAAAATAAAGCAATTCCAGTTCCAATTTTTCAGATGAGAAGATAAAAGCAGTGATCCTAATGACTTACCTGACACACAGGATTAGCAACAAAGAACAGACAGTTTGCCTCCAAACTAGGATGCCTGGCAGTGGGGATACACCGTACTCTCAGCTCTCCATTTGCCACACATTCAACACGGGCTGCATCAGAGCAACCATCTGAGTCACGCTGATCAGTCCAGCATCTGCCATCCACCTCCAACTGAAGCCTTGCTGATCAACAGTTGTGCTGAAAAGCAGCTTCAGTCACAGCAAGGAAACTGCAGGTACCAGAGCCTGACCTTTAGACAAATGCATGCTCCTGTATCACAGCAGAAGCACATCCGTGCAGAACTCTGTTCTTTTTATTACGCCCAGGTCACTGAATGTGAAGGGTGTCTGGCACATACATCTTTATGTGCTGGAGTGAGCAAGGACAAGCCAGACACACAGCTGTGGTGGCCCTTCAGAGTTAACTCTGATTTGTCTCAGGAGTTGGCTCCAAGTTTGAGAACAAGATGCCAACAACCGGTTTATCCTTGTTTTTCCAGCACTACCAAGACAAGCTTATAAACATATAGGGTGCAACAACCTACTATGCCTTGAGTTCAAAAAATGGTTGTGTAAGAGGCTGCAGTTTATTTGACTTACCAGGAGATGGCGGCTGAATCTTAGGTTGTTTCTTGGTATCTCCAGTGCTGAAGACTTCTGGAGGGGGCTCCTCCCCTCGCTCAATCTTGCACTCGAAGGCAAACAGGTACTGAATGTATTGTTTCTTCAGGGAGCTGGCTGCGCTGCTCGAAGTGCCTACGTTCAAGGTGGTTGCCAGCTCACGCCACTTTTTGTTTTTATTAACCTAGCAAAGTAAATGGCAGAATCATTGGTTTGAAACAAAGCGTTTTGTTTAAGTCAGGAAACAAAAAAGGAAAAAAAAAGCACTTAATGTCTTGGTTTACTTTTTTTTATTTTCCTCTTTTAACTAATGCTCATTACTCCCACACGCAGTAATGCACAGACAGCATTTACAGTTATAAAGCCATTAAGGAACCTGCTGATAGCTACATAAAAAGCTTTGCTTGTGGAGTCTTCTGCATGGTGCATCCTTTAAATGTCTTATGCCTTTCCAGGGCCTATGCTTTTCAGTTAGCAATCCATCTCCAAGCAAATTCCTCCTTACTCTCTCCCTCCCTGACACCCACCCTATTCTAATTAAAAAGCAGCTTCTAAAATATAATTTAGAAAGCAATAACAGTGTCACTCCGCAATTTGTTTGAACATTGATATGAAAAATAAATTTTTATCCCAACTAGCCACCAGCTGTCAAACAGTTCAGCTTGTAATTCCTGGTTCAATTCCTTTCACTTTAGTGCATCTTGCAGGGACAGATCAATGATCCTCTGGCTAGATGAGAGGCAGAGTGAAGCCAGGCCCCTTAATTAATTAAGGCACACTTCAAACAGCTAGTCCAGCAATACTCTGCATTACAAAGTTGACTGCACCACTCCACTGTGAGTCTTGTTTGCAGTGTAAGGCTGAGAATATTGAAAGACTCTGTTCATGAGTTCCTCAAACACAGATGATCTGTAATAATAGCCAAGTTCATTTGTCATCCTAGGTGATGCCACTGACTCACTTGGCTGCATCACTCACAGCAGCCACTGCTTTTGCTGTAACACCTGATGCCTGTAAGTTCATTCAACCAGTTATGCAATTTCTAGGTATGATCCAAGGAGCACGGTCAGCACCAAAATAAATTTGCTTTAAATGTGTGAGAAATCTCATCTTTTGTGGGTACCAATTCTGATTCCATGATGTTTGCTACTGCCCCTAAGGCCTGGTATTTTAATGACTCCAACTTAACTTGTATAGCTAGAAAGATTATCATTAGCCATACTATTCCTTAGTCTGTGTGCCAGCAAAGAAAACATTTTCTTAAGTTTCTCTCAGTGTTTAATAACACTGTAACTGCTGCCAGTCAGCAAAGATCTTTTGAGGACGGCATTAACAGCAAGCAGGTTGGCATGGCTATGCTAAGTGTTTTTATTTCTCTGGTACATCCTGCAAGAACTCAAGAGTTAAAGGAGACCAGATTTCATTAACTGCCCTTGTTGAGGCCTGAAATCCAGTTACACAGCTCTTTGTGCCTACTGGCTTACAGCTAAGTGCTGCGTAATGAACACATTGCATAATGCAAACAGAAACATTCATGCCTAAATGCCCAGTATATTGGCATTTAAAAGAACACTGCCAGCAGCTGGTCTGTTCATGCTGGGACCCTATTAATGGCAGCTCCTCAGACAGGGAATATGCTGCACAGTTCCACCCCCCGCCACTCTCCGGGAAGAGTCACAAGGTGTAAAGCGCAGTAGTTGGAGCCACAGCTTTTTAGGAAGGCATCACACATATGCATTTAAAATAAAACTCATCAAGCAAAGCTTTGCACCTCTGAGTAGCTCTAAACAGAAATAGTGACCATTCATGTGGGCACACCAGCAAAACCAGGAGCTCTCATTTTAAGTGTAAATTTTCACCAGTACTCAAGCATATGCATTTGTAACTCAAGCTCTTTCAAAAATCAGTCTAAGTGAACAGCATCTATTCCCTGGCAAAGCATAATGTCTGTCACTGAAAATCAACACTGAATGTCCCAAAATAAAATAAATTTCCAAAATAAGCAAACATGAATGACTCTCTAGAACATCCCATCTATCCCCCATCTTGCTCAATTTTCGATGCTAAGAGTCACACTGCGGGCACAATCATGCTGTACAAGGCAGAGCACCTGCATGTTACAATTTACCTGTAATAAAGTTTCTGATGTAAAAGTAATCAAATCTGTATGATGCTGAGGGGCATGAGCTGATCACTAAAAATCTCAGGATAACATCTCTTACCAATATACAGCATTTAACAACTGGCAGAATGAACTATATTATGTTTTTCTGCCTTCCTTTAAAAATAAGAAAAGCTAAAATCCCTGGATTTGAAGGGCAAATGATCTAATTCAGCAGTCAAATCCTACGTTGTGAAGGGCACTACTAAAAAACAGCTTTGAACGGGTACTAATTGACATTGGACATTCCCCTCTTGAACTAACCACACAGATTATGAAAATATGTTCTCTTTTTGAGAATCTAATTTGTTTGCCATATTTTTGAGTTCAGATTTTGTAATTAGTGTAGAATTGTATGTTTTAATACTACATTTTATATAATATTACACATGCATATTTATCAACATGTTAGCTGTGTTTAAGACCTCATTTTGCAAGGCATTGAACAATGTTCTCATAAACATGGAACTCATGGATCCCTGCACTTCACAATAGTTTCTAGTGTCTAGCCAGTGATCCCCTAGATGCAAGGGATGCTTTGTACAAGCATCAGGCAAGGACAGGTGACTTCAAATGCCAAATCTAAGACTGCAAGTACTGACCATTTTCTCCTGCTTTCCCTTTAGATGCTAAACAGTGAAACATTTCATTTTGCTCTATGGTGAACAGCCTTATAGAACTCATGAATATTTTTCCAACATCCCTTTGCAAAACTTCCAAGTTAACTGGTGAGAACACAAATGAAAGCTTCTGTCTCCTATGTGTGACTTTTATTCTCAGCTCTTCCTGCTTTCATCTTTCTTCAACTCATTTAGGTAATTCACCTTTTACTTGTAATCATTATGTTTGCAAGGCAACCCAAAATATCCTGCAAGCATTTTCCAAACACAGCACAGTCCGTGTCTAAGAAACAAATATACCGTATAGAGACACTCAGAATTAAAGGTTTGGGATGAAGGACTGTGTTTTAAGAATATGTCTGCAGCTTCTTTGGAGAGATGAACTGAATTGTCCTACAGGCTGTATCTCTATATAGGAAAGATGGACTTAAAAACTTCCTTTTCCTTTTTAGCTCTATCATCTGCTTCTTACTCGTAGTTTTCATCCAGTGGCCTTTTCCTCTTTTCTTCTCTCAGCAGCATTACTAGATTCCTCTGAAAAGGCAACAATTTCATCTGTCTACAGCAGTGGTCAATCTTGATTCAAACTCTGAAGTTTTAGGGCCATTATGCAGCCCAAAATGAACTCCAGACAGCTATCAAAGCATGAAACCATTTTCTTCAACAATATTGTCAGGGCTGTAAACCTAATGATGTATCCAGCAGGAATACTCTAGAAAAAAATAATATTGACTTTTTGAAGGTTCACTTTTAACCAGTTCTTCTCACCTGTGCTAAACCTCCAATCTCTTTGACGCAGACATAGAGCCTGAACAGGTCCAAGGGCTTCTTGCCCACAGCTGGCAGACTGGCCACAGGCGTGCCCCTCTCCTCCATGAACGTCAGGTACCGATCCACCCACATCTTGCGCTCCGGCTCATTTCCTAGCTCATAGACTTTAGTGATCTTCTCTCCAGTTGTGGTAGAGGAACTTGATTTCTAAATTGCAAGAATAAAAGAAAGAGTTGGGGGAAGGGTGGGAAGGGAAGGGAAAAGAAAGTAAGAAACTCACAACATTGAAAAAGAGAAGATGTCAAACAAACTAAAGCTATCACGCACAGTCAGGAATGAAGGCTACTAGTTCAGGCACAAACAGTACATTCTGTCCATATACAGAAAAGTTAGCTTTATAAATAAAGGGCCCAAACTCCCCATTTTCATATTTCTTTCACTGATCTGAACTTTGGATCCCAGAAGGCAAGTTTCTGATGTTGCCTCATGTCATTTTAAGAAGAGGTAGCTCTCACAGAGTGCTTCTCATCCACTTATCTCAAAGTGCTTTGCAAACAACTATTTTGGTAAAATTAGAAACAAGTTTGTCCCACACAAGTTTAGAAAATCCTAAAACCAAAACAATTCTCTCCTCTTTGCCCTCAAAGATGGGCTAGAAAACCTGGCAGTGATCCTCCAGAGCAGGAATTGCACAAAACTGGCCTAAAGTGTGAATCATGGCACACTAGTACATGGGGAAGTACTCCTCTCTCCAGAGTCGCAAATGGTTATGCTTTATTACCACTTCACACCACTGGTGGCCAAAAAGCAAGATGAGCAGCAGTGCCTATAGTACAAGAAGATTGGTGGCAATACTCTTTGTGAACTGCCAGTTAGCTGTCTGATCCAATAAGGCTTGTAAGTAGCAACTACTCTCCTCCCTTGATGAAGTACACATGATATCCATCTCACTAGTTCTACCTTGCAAAGGGAATTTGTATTATGACCTGGGGAAAACCAAGGATGGACAGCAGTAAGAGCTGAGACACTACCAGGAAAAGCAGAAGAGATGGCAAGAAGGCAGGAATGAACCTGCTTTCCTGCTGCTCTTTGGGCTTTACAGGTAATAAAAGCTCATGCTATGTTTGATTCTCTTTTCTTCTCCCCTTTTTTTTTTTTCTTATTTTAAATGTAGAGACAGCAGAAAGCACTGAGGCTGCTACACAAACTATAAATTCTCACCCTATCTTTTCTGTGCAATGTAACCCTGTGAGCTGGGCTCTGTGCCATGTGTGGACAGACCCTGTCACAGACCCTACCCGAGCTTCCTCAGCTCTGACAGCAGAGAGGGGCTGCTGCTACTGCAGAAGACCCTCCTACTTGCAGAAAGTGAACAGATTTGCTAAGCAGTGGAAGATGGGAGTGGTTCAGAATTAAACACAAGGGAAAAGACTGACATAAAGCTTTGGGAAAGGAGCCAAATATGTGAAGGGAAACATATCCTTTATGTCTGCACAGTAAAAGCCTAAACTTTGTTGTTGATTGCAGTAGACACTTCTTAAAACTCATCTAGTCAATCACTCTTTCCCTCCTTTGCCTTTTCCTTACTTTGAACTGAAGACAGACTATTGTCAAGTAAACAGAAGCTCATTCCTAGTTGAACATCTCTAAAAAAGACCCCCACTATACCTCACAGATGCTATAGAACCACTCACTTTGTCCATGTCCGCACAGAGTGGTGAGGCCTGGCACTTGACACCACAAAAGAGGGACAGAGTGGAGTAGAACCCCACTGCCAATGATTTCAAGAGCATTGCCACCATTCATCCTGCATGTTAGCCTGGAAAATATGACAGACTCTGTATCTCCTTCCAGCTGTCAGCTGCAACTTGGCAAAACTGGAAGAGTCAGGAGAAAAGCAATATGAAGCCAAGGGGGGTGACCTGGCAGTTCCATGAGCCATTGCTGTTCTTTCCAGTGAGCGGATATTAATTTTAATTAAATAAATAGCCTCCTTTCAAGTTTTCTGCCTTGCTGACACTGTAACTTCTTCACAGTAATCCTTCCTACAGACAGATATCATTACCTATCTTAGAAATGAGGTGCATGCCTGAATTTACTTCAGCTAGATTCAGCTGTGTTACAACTCCTAGTGAAGTGAGAGTTGGGACTACATTTGTTTTATTAATACTAAGTGGCTGGCAGGAAATACGTTGACATGAATCCTGCAGATTATGCAAAGAAAGCACAAACCCATTCTGTAATAGCAACCAATTTACTGAAAACATCACTTGCTATGTATCTGGGTGTTCAAGAAAATCAGTTTAACTCTTAGCAACAAAAAACTTCATCAAAGTTTGGGAGAGTTTTTTTGGGTGGGTGGAAAGGAGGAAATAGGGAAGTCATGTTGCTACAAATTTGATATTGTGGTAAGCACCAGATACATAATCACACAGGCTTGAACAGCTGAATGAACTGGAACAACTCCACTACCTTTTGCAGTTAAGTACAAAGTTACTCTACTGCTCACCAGCATCAATTTTTATCTGACACTTAAGATGCCCCAGAATGCTATAAAAAAGAAGGTGGGAAATTCCAGCTTTTACCCAGCAAATTTTCTATGTGCTTATATTCTAATATATGAGGCAACAAAATAGTTTCCATTTCACTTTTATGGTGAATCATGATAAAGAAAGTTCAGATTTACCAGTTTTAGGGTTTCATTTTTATGTTTAGATTCACCTTTTCAAATCAGATTCAGAGCAGAAGGGAAACAGTTAAGAATTTTTCTTTCTGCATTTTTCTACTTTACATCTCAAATGATGCTGCTTTTCAGCAGTGTGGCAGCAAGCTCTAAAATGACAGTATAATCTGAAAACTTTTCACAGCTTACAGAAGGTAAGAAGTGTTTCTTACTGTGTGAGCTTTCAGGTTGTCATGCTTTGTAAAATGGGTGCAATTTTCTTCTAAAATGAAATGTTAACTTTAGAAGAATGCACTGGAGGGAAGAATGCTATTCCTCAAGAGTAAAGATCTTTTTTCCTCTCTTCTATTTTTATAAACGTAAACGGATAAAAATGACAGATGTGTGCAAGCTAGTCTACACACAAACAAACTTCAGTTTCACATGGGCAGGTTCAGCTGGAAACCTAAACTTACCTATAAATATTAACCCTTATAAAACAAGGGTTTAAAAGAGAAAGATCCCATTTTAAACTAAAATGAGCACATCCCAGGCAATGATGGAAGAACACGGATCATGACCTTTTCTTCTGTTAAGTATGTTGATAATTTTGGTAACAGAAGAATGCTGGTGCAAGCCTGTGGCACATATCTTTACTGATGTAGTTATATCCTACTCTGCCTGCAATCCCCAGTATTCTTCCACATGACATACTGGCAGTGTTTAAATGGGTGATTAAAAAAACTACATCAAAGTATGTGGATACCAAAGCCAATTCCCATATTAAATCTGTAGAAACCTATACTTTCTTTTCAATACACCTAGCCACTATTAAAACTGTATTATATGCAGACCCTTGATGGTGAGTCTGCAGAATCCTTCAGAAGAACACAAATTTCTGTAGGAGTTATTTTCACATGAAAGGCAGTGGGTAGTTGCTTCTGTACATACCTTTAAGGATCTATATTTATACAATTATCTACTGTTCCCTTCCCTAACTTCAATGAAGAATTTGCCAATATTACATGTGTTACATAGACCTCTTTTACTACAGAACAGAGCATGCATACACAGGCAGCTAAAACTGCCGAAGACCAGTCCCTGGCAGAGGCTTGTGCAGGACACATTCCTTTGTCAAGATTTTCTCCTGAAGGACTCTGGAGACCCCTCCCAGCTAGCACCACAGAGGTGTAGTAGTGTTCAGGTGTATTCACTGTCATGTTCATGGACAGTGAACAGCATTTTATGGGGTTTTGGTAACCTACTGTTTTACTCATGTTGCAGTGACCCTGCATAGTTCACACTCACACTTGAAATGTCTCTTTTAAAGAATTTTAGAACTACCTCACCACTGTCAGGGATGCACATTAAAGGCAAAGTGGCATAGCAGAAGTGTCCTTTTCCTGACATACCAAAAGAGGCCTCAAAACATAATGTTCAACAGTTCTTTCTCCCTGTTTTCTCTGCCTCACTTCCAGACAAAACATCTGAAAGAGAGGATCCACTTAGCAGGATCACAAGGATACCTTTTAGTCAATCAGAGACCATTCACCCCTGCTTTTATCCTCTACTGGAATGGACAAGTTGTAGCACATGAAGCAGCTTTGGGATTTAATGAACCAATTCAGGCTGTTTTCAAGTGTAATGAAATGCCAGCAATCAATCATTCTAGTCTGTGTCAGGCTGCTGTTGAAGTCGATGAAGTTATCCAATCCACTGGCCCTCATAGGTAAAAAGGGATCAGCTCATTTGCAGGACTTATTTTTCTATCATTCCAAAGCACTGTATTTATCCATGGCTAACTGAAGCTTTTGGAGAGAAGGACATTCAGAAGAAATTGAAAGCACAAACTTTCCTCATTTATTTTTTCCAATGTCATACTCTGTCAATAATCTATACTTTATTTACACAAAAATATCTCTGCATGTGTTCACAATGACCCCAGGTTTTGCTATGCAGTTTATGCAATGAGCTCAGGAATGCATTATTGTTTGGTTGTAGAGGAAGCACTCGATGTGTTAGACAGCCTGTGCAATAACTCTCTTGCTTTTCTCCAGAAAACTGCCCCAAAAAGCAACACCCCAAACATTACTACAAAGAAAACTAACAGAATTTTTGGTGTCACTCTTTCACAAATGCTTTTAAGAAAAAGATGAGACCTTGTAGGAACATCAGCTGCCTTCTGAGACTCAAAGTTGCTGTCAAATCGACATCAAAAGATTTCAGTGGTGCATTTCATGCCATGCTGCCCCCTTGCTCAGGGGATTCTGTAAATGTCTGGGTTTTGGATGGTTAGATCTCATCCCCTCTGACTGGCCTTCCTCTGTTTGCCCTGAGACCTACTCTTTAACATATCACTTTGTAAAAATTGTTATCAAAGAATTATTGCTAATTTAAGTGCACTTTAACACTGGGGAAACCCCCCTTTACATTCTGCACAAGAATATGCTACACTATTTTTCTACAGAGAAATTATGATAATTTCTACTTTTGATAAAAAGAAGTAAGAGAGGAACAACATATATATTCCTAATAATAGGAAAAAAAAAAACCCACAAAGCAAAAATGACCAGATGGACATTTGCTCCCACAGATCTTCTTATGTCTGCATTCTCTTTTCTATATATGTATATAGATTTTCTAGGTGTGCATATATATAGATATATAAAGATAGATGACGAAATTTGGTTTTAGCTCCACACGTCTCGCAGGTTTTTCTTTACAACCTGTATGAGAATGATTAAACATTAGTCATCTAAAAAATAGTTTTCTAAAAATGTACATGCACCAGGGTCTTTTTTCAGCTCACAGTCTGGGTTATTTCAAAATAACCATATGAAGCAAATTAGAAACAATTTTGGTTTAGACTATGCCTTGACAGCCTAAAGGCTGTATTTCCAAATACACAATACAAAATTAAAAATGTTTCAAAAATATAAACGGCAACTTTTTTGTGGTGCTGAGTCTATAATTTAACTTTTGATGGGTATTAGTTTCAATTGGGGAGAAGATGTCTCATTTTGGTTTTGTTCCCCCCGCCCCCCAAAATAAATCCTAATACAGACAAGTGCAGCAACCAGACTGAAGTCAGCTGTGTGAAGGAGTTTGGGCCCAGGAACAGAAATGGAATTGCTCTTAACAACACAGTCGGCATGCTTGGAAGCTGATGCATTACAGGAAGGATGTTTTCTTCACAACAACTGCTGTTTTACCAGACAGCACACTTGCATGATGCACACAATTTTACTCTTTCTTATTTCAAAGTACCGTTGGGACAAATTTTGCCCTTGGATAAGCATGCTCAGGCCCCACTGAAGCCAGGCAGTGGAACTTACAGTCATGTGTCCGAGAGCAGAATTTGTACCCAGTGTTATAAAGAAAGAAAACTGTTTAGTGGATAAATAATAAAGAAAAGGAATTTACAAAGCAAACAAGCAAGCATTAAAACATAATTAATTACAAAAAATAAACAAAAACCAAAATAACCAGAGCCACTTACAGGGCTTGATGGAGTCTTTGGCCAGCCTGGGCTGCTAATGCTATCACTTTCATCTCCATGAAATGAGGAGATGCTAGCAGAGCTTGGGGACATTGGGGAAGGGACTGGCAGGTTGCCTGGGGTTGGGGGCTGAGAAATACCCTGAGAGCTGTAGCTATCCTGTGGTAGAGGAATACAAAAAAAAAAAAAATATGACAAAGGCAGGGCAAACTTTATTAAAAACAAAAAAAAATACATCCAGTTTAACAGACTGACCAATTTTTATATATAAAATATATATAAACAGAGAGACAATACAGAAAACACACACATATATAAATATATTTATATATATATATAAAAGGGATTAAAACAACATTGTTAATTAGTATAATTTGGAAAGTTTGCTGGATGCTTGGCTAAAGTCACTAAGCCACCATGCTTACTTCAAGCTCACATGAAATGCTAAGCATGGGTTTCCCATTATGAAAGAAAGAAACAAAAACAAGCCATTCACCTTATTTAATCAAATAAGGCAGGAAAGCAAAATATTAAAGTATGTTGCTGCTGCGGCCAAAACTGGAAGCTATAACTGAAGGCAGAGAAAAAATGGCTGCAAGGATTGAAACCAGGCAAGACCCTTCTTTCCCACCCACCTGGCACAGCCAAATGCCCACGCAACTTTTGGCTTGGGATGCTTTACCCCCACAAGTTAAAATGCCATAAGAACTAGTAACTTTCAGATCCACACAATGAAGGAAAAAAAAAAAAAAAGAAAAAAAGAAACAAAGAGATTGCACATGAATGGAAAGGCATGCAGGAAAGAACAGAAGTGGGTAGGCCAAAACCAGGAGATGAAGGACAACACAGCAGACTTCTGCGGGCGGAACCAACACCACGTGCGGAAGGTGGTAAATACCTTTGACTTGCTCTCGGGTTGGGGGGCTCCTTCTTCTTTGCCATCTGCTTTGAGAGGAAGGGGAAGTTTGGACTCACCAGGTGTCATCATATCTGCAAGACCCATAGGTGCTAATCGAAAACAGGAGAAACAGTTAAGCATGACTTTGTTTGGCTCTGTAGGAAAAAACACACGTCCTGCTGCACGGCTGGGGTGCCACGTGAAGGAGAGGTTTCCCCACCTCTGTCCTGTTATTCTAGCATCCGGAAACCTGGAAACCTCTTCAGTTGAATTGAGGAAACAAAGGAGAACGGACAAGAAGAGAATACAAGCACCACGCAACAACAACCACCACTTAACAGAGTAGAATTCATTCTTCATGCTGTTGGTGCTCTTCAACTGCCTCTGCATTTGACCACAACATTTTAACACAACAAGTCTATTTTAATTACTGCACTCTCCCCTTAGCAATAGACAAACATAAATGAAAACAATGCACGTTCTGCTTGCTATGTTGAATCCAATAAAAAAACTATATTTTCCAATTACATCTGTATTAAGGCTGGTCTCCAGCAGATAATTCCTGCCCCTACCGACTTCAATATGAATGGCTCAGTCACTGTGAGCCTTAACTACAGAATTACAAGCTGTAAACCATGCTCTGTTGGAGAACCAGCATTCAGCTTCCTCCTCCTGCCAAAATGAGGTGGGACTATAACGAACACACAAATGTCTTTCTCTGATAATGGCATGCAGTTGCTTCCCAGGGGTGCAAGGAGTTTAAGGGTTTTTTTTATTTGAAGATGCAAGTGCCAAGTACAGTATTACTGCTGTAGAGCTGCCGGGTTCCTGGATTTCTAGAAAGATGCAAGAAGAAACATTCAGACAAATAGACAGAAAATATTGGGCAGAGCAGATACTAGGAGGTGCCATGACACTGAATCAATGCAAATAACCAGAAAACAGCAGCAAGACACCAGGTGATTCTTTGCCTGCTAAAACCATGTGCACAGCATTTTGTGAAAGACTGGATTACCTTCCCTTTCTCTCTTTTTCCCTCATGCCCTTCTTTCAAAGTATATGAGATAAGAAAAACATACAGAATAACCTAAAAGACAATAAAAAAGAAAAAATATATATCCCAAATGTAAAAATATAAGAATCAGTAAAGCATCATTGTCTTTACCAGAGTAACGTGGCTCTCGCAAAATGACAGCGCTGGCTTGCACCAGGCAGCAGGCACATGGCACAGTGAGCCAAAGATAGGAGGGGGAAAAGAAGCTTTAAAAATACTTCACAGATTGCCCACTACAAAATGATTATTGCACATATTCATGTATTACTATGTTTTAGAAAATAATTAGTTTTAATTACAGCAGTGAGAGCATGAGCAGGACTCTAGCGACTACGCTGGCAAGCTCTGCAGTGCTAATTTGCTAATATCTTTAGCATCACTGCAGGTTGAGACTCTGGCTCTGCCAAAAAAACCTACCCAGCCATGTGCCATGTGAGTTTACAACTGTATGCTCAATATTCAGCTTTGAACTGCCAGTGTTTTTCATGGGCACGTCTTCTTGTTTTTTCAAAGCACATTTGTAGCCCAATCAAGCCCTTAAATTCATCACAACAGATAAATCATAATTGAGATTTAAAAAAAAAAATACTCGCAATACTTCAGACCTCAAGAATTGGAACAAAAAGCCTTTTACAAGTGATGCAGCTGCAGAGAAAAATCTATTGGGATCAGCTAAAAATGCTGTTATTTTTATGTATGTGTGTGAAATCTCAACAAAACAGCCAGTCAACATGCTACTGGGAAGTCAGCATTCACTGAGCATTTGATTTGTATGCTTTTTGCCCTTATATTCTGCTCATGGAGCTGGGGCAGCTTGTGACCATTCTCAAGTGAAGGATGGCAGTGTAACACTTTCTAGTTTTGAATTCACAATTAAAAAATAGTTATTTTTCTTTCAGGGATTTAAAAAAAATGTGTACAAAATGGTCAAATATATGTCACAGTGTGGTTTCAAACTGGTATGCAGAACTGTTATACAAAATCCATTTTAACAGTTAACACGTTTCATGCTGTGAAAGTGCTAAAAAAGAAATCTTGGGTTTTATTTTCAAAGCAAGCAAAGCTGACTGTTCCCCTATAAAGCAATTTTTGAGAGGTCAAACAAAACAAAACGAAGTTAATGATTCTGCTTTTTCACCAGAATTCTGCATAGCTAAATCCTCTGCTGATATCTCACTTTTATCTAGTTGGCACATCACACTTCTATTACAAAGAATTTAAAAATTGTGTCCACTTCTGGTAGTCCTGTTTCCATCAGAACTTCTTTATGAAATCTATGTTCCAGAGGAGTTTAAGTCAACATCTCATATAAAGGGCAAGTAACTCCAGTCTGCAGATTATAACACAAATCTATTAGTCATGCTTAGAAATGTAAAAATACAGATTCATTTTGACTTTTGACTATTTCTTGTTGGCATATGCAAATGTAACTGTCAGGAATTGGAGACAATTATGAAAAAAAAAATAATAAAGTTATCCAAATTCTGTTTCACTTTTTGTTCTCAATTATTTAGTACATCTACATTCTTTCTTTCTACATCTAAGAGAAGAACAGCAAGCATTTTACCAGCAAACTGTAAGGTTGTCAATTTTCCCTATAGCTTTTACCCATTATGTTTCCACAACTATCTTTCTATCTGCTGTTGAAATGCTGTTTCGTAACTTCTTGCAAACATGCTCTCCAGCGATTTGTGAAAAAACATTCTTTCACTTTTTTTAGCTAAGCGGTACAGCGAGAACATTGTTTTGACCCTTTCTGAGCAGTGAAATACTGTTATTGTCACGAAAGTGCTAAAATAAGACACAGTCTCTTTCTACACAGGTTCTAATAATTCTGCCTGTGAAGTGCAGACCAAAGGAGAAAACATTGTAGAGAGGAGGATAACAGGGAAATCTTGACTCAAGAAATGTTGTGGCGTACTGTGAACAGGTTTCAAGTACTAGCCTCTGGCTTATTATAAGAATTTAAGAGCTAGAATGATTTCAAAAAGCAAGTATAGGTCAAGGTCCTGAATTAACTATTCCACACTGAATTTAATGTACTCAAAGGCAGATATTAACATGAGTAAAACTGCAGCAAAGAATTATTTTTTGCTAAAGGCTGGTCTACCAGTCCCAGAAGATGATGAAATATTGTAGAAGCAGCGATATACAAACACTGTTTTTCTCTTTATTGCTAGTGTGATAACAAATCATGCTCTACAAAACAGAATGCTCTCTCCTTTCTCCCTTTCAACCTTAGCATTATTCCTCTGAAAAAAAAAAAGAGAGAAGAAAA
This sequence comes from Phainopepla nitens, assembly GCA_013400175.1. NCBI lineage: Eukaryota > Metazoa > Chordata > Aves > Passeriformes > Bombycillidae > Phainopepla > Phainopepla nitens. The sequence continues at coordinate 285,795 of VXBQ01013009.1, read as the reverse complement.
AGCAAAAGCAGTGAATTAGTGACTGTGGAGCTGATGAGAAGATCTCCAGTGCTTTGATGCCCACTGAAAAAACAGAAGAGGGATAACAGCACTGCCCAGTATCCTACCATGAATGACCCTCCAGCTCTGGGGACAAGTGCAGCCCAAGGTGGTGGGGACCTTATCTGAAGAGGATAAGTGAGTCACCAGGGATCTCAGTGCCATGCTGCCCTTCTGCTGACAAATCTTGTCCAAGGAATGACAAGTACAAGCAGTTTGGGATGTGGGCATCTCTTTGCCAGGTGCTGGCTTGATTTACAGTCACATGATGACCACTGGACCATGGTCATCACTTGTTTGGAGTATAGGTGATGGGACACTTCAGCTGTTACCACCTACTGACAACCTCAAAGTTTATCTAAAGAAAGTTTATCTAAATGTGCATTAATAGCTTGTACAAAGATATGCATTAGAGAAGAAAAAAACAACCCTGAAATAAACGGAGGTATACATTTTTCAGAAAAATGCAACCAAGCTGCAAAACAGAAAAACCAAATAAAGTTTCTAAAAATATTTCACCTACATAAATATCATTGCTTTTCCTGTTAGAGATTCATCAAAATAAATAGCAAGTCAAGTATATAGCATATGTATGACTTTGAGTATTTTTTTAAAGAATGTACCTTTAATTCCATTACTGCAAATATTTTTTCCTAGAATTTCACATTTCATATAAAGTTTTATGATTTTAAAAGTTAATTGGGAATAATAATACCCAGAAAAAAAGGTTTCAGTAAGATAGAGGTACTGAAATAAGGAAAGTATCCTTGAGCAGTAAGGAGATTAATGCCTTTTTATTGGTTTGTTCATACCCAGAGGTAGCAAAGACTGTGAATGCCAGTTTCTATGCAGGAACAATATGGAAAGCTGTGAGGTGTAAGCTTCATATTGCTTGTTTTTAAAGATAATTTTCACTAGAATTAACAAAGCTCACAGCATGAGCTATATTGGGGAATGTAAATTTCCTGTTTATTATATGCTTTTTTAAAGCTGGAATTTGAAAAATAGGGGGGAAGAGTCTAAAATATATATGGGTAATGTGAACTCATTCCATAAAAAGACAGCGGCAGTTATACAATTTTTCTGAATGGCAGTTTGTTCCATAATTGTGATGGGATTCTGACACCTTTTTCCGAAGTTTTGTTATTGTTATGGACGGAATACTCTATTAGAAGAATCTGTCTTCTTTGATCTTGTAATTTCTGTGTTCCTAAACCACCCTGCATCAGCAGAAGCTGGTGATCTGCTGTTTGATCCAAAGTCACTGTCGAAGTATCAGGATGCATAACCACACATGATTTTCCTTTCAATTGTGACATTAATTAAAAAAAAAAAAAGACAAAAGGATCAACTGGTAATGAGGAGTTACAAACACTACTAAAAATGGATGACAAAACCAGTGTTAGACATAGCTGCACTGAAGCTCCAACACCATATGAAAACAATTCCATCAGTTATCAGCAATCTTTTCCTATTTTAGAGTAAAACCTAAAAGTGCATTTTATTGAAATTAAAGACCCACATTACTCCCCCACAACACGCAACAAAACTGCACCCTTCAAAACGCACACAATGAAGAAACTAACTTCTCCCTACTGCTCACCTTAGGTTTTCATTTGCCTCTAACTGAAAAACCACAGTTGTTGATGCTCAGTGTATGTGAGCAAGTTAACCAGTGCCCTTCACTCCAGCAGCAGCCACTCAGCTGCACTTGGTTTTGGCCCTCCACATTGACTGAACCCTGGCTTATCTGACAGATGTGTGATTTTACACTAATGGGACAGGGAGGAAAGGAAAGCTGAGCCACATAACCGAATTGGTCTCTTGCCACAGAAAATTGTGTTTTCAAGCAGGAACCTACATAGGTATCACTTGTAGGTTCTCTACCTCATCAAAGGCAGGGCCAGAGCTGACCCTAAAGTTCACCTCCAGCTCAAGGAATTACCATTAGAAGTAGTGTATTTACACTTGTCTTAGCTCCCATTTCTTTGACCCAAACAGGAGGATGAGTCTGATAGGGGAAAATTAAGCATTCCCACAGCATTTTCAGTCAGCAATGTATTCACACCTAATTTTCTCTTTTTGGTGTTGTGTGTGTCCATCTCCTCCCTAGCAGTGTCTCTTGGAGGCCTGTAAAGCAATTCTAGATGCATGTCTGCTCCCACACAGACTGAAGAAGGTGCACTGAACTCCTCTAGTTCATCTCATACTTACTTTCCATTGGGTAATCTCTGAATTAATAAAACTGGAACAAAAGAAAACCTCACAAATGCACTGGCAGAAAAAACCCTGATAAATGTTTAAATTATTAAAAATCCAATATTTCAGAATGCATAACACAATAAAAAGAGTATGACTACCCCATACAAAAGACTGCTAGGATAAATGGTCTTGCATTGAACAGATTTCCACCGTACGAAATAACAAATGGCTGAATTATCTGAACAAAAAAACCTCTGTGAATCTTCCTTTAAACTGGTTATTCCTTAGGAATACATAAATCTTCTTAGGCAGGGCACTCTGCCATCTGTTTGCTGTTGGTTATTTTTGCAGCTCTGGGGGCCAAGGGAAAAGGGTGGAAAAATTACTTCTGCTAATAGCAAAACAGAATTTATAGCACAGTTTCAATGCTCAGAAGTAATTTTATTTCAGCAAGCCAGACAAAACACATAACTACACAAACAAAACATAATATTACCTGGGACAGCTCTGGTGGGGAAAAAGCAAGCTATTATCTAATGCTCTTTTCAATAGCTTGCCCCTCTTCATCCAGATGGTGCAGTGTGCTGTCTGGGCTAGTCAATAGCTTCCAATAGGCCAGCACTGGAAAAGGCCTTTTTTTTCTGTTGTTGTTTTGTTAATTTCTCTCTCTCTCTTTCTTTTTTTGTTAAATCTTACAGATAAGCTGCTTCCTTTCTTCTGCTAACCAAAATGTTCTTGAAATTTTCCAATGTATCACAATGTTCTTGAAATATAAGACACTGTTCAGTGTCTCAGCAGTTCCTATGCAGAGGAAAGAAACTCTCTGGACATACTAGACACTAGCATCTCACTGTGGCCATTTTCTTCCAAAGAAGCCAGAACATATAGAACTGACAGGGAGAAAAACCAGGGAAAGATGCAAAGGATAAAAGAATTATACAGGCTAAGAGGAGTAGAGAAAAAGATATGAAAAACCTGGCTATTGGTAAGACACAATTTAGATAGTAAGGCATTTCTTAAGAAATAAAAAAAATAGAAACAAAAACAACTAAGAAAAAACATCATATTCCCTCAGCACAACCTATTCAGCTTTCAGAAAAAACTTCAAAACCTGAAACATTTCTAAAAGGGATAATGTAATCAGTAAAGCATGCACAGAAACTCCATGACTGGAATAAATACTTGGGAGGATCTGCTTCAGGGTCATTGAAACTCCATCCAAACACAGCCCAATCAAAGAATTGATCATTGCTGAAGTATTATCTTGAAGGAGGATAATTGTTAGAAATTCAAGCTGAATATGAACCATGAAGCACATTTGTGCACAACTGTATTCACCTGTCTTCAGAGTCACACACAAAGCTACAAGCAATTCTGAACTCAAAGATCATGATCTGAAGGACAAATCCAGGATCTACACTGAATACGCCTTTTTTTTTTTTTTTTGCAAAGTAAGTTATGATAAAATTTTATATACTATATAAGTACCTATTTACCTATTTAGATACCTAAATAAGTAAATGAGGAAACCCTATATAAAGTTTGGAAAGAGGAAATATGGCCTGTTTTCCAAAAAGAATAATTATGTTAAGTGCTCAACTTAAGCATCTTCAAGTCAGAGCAAGTGCACGTATCTTTTTAAAAATGACTACCACATTAAATATCTGAAATTGCAACCTTAGTAAGTAAGACACTGAAAAGCAAAAGCAACCTCTTAAAACAAGAAGCTATTCTCCTTCCCTTTCTTGCAGACACATACACACAAATATACATATACTTGCTAGTCAACACCTATGTCAAGCTGAGTCCGAGTGATGCTGGAACTGCACAAAACACTGTACTCATCTACATGCTGTGCAGAAGGACTTAATGAAAAATGCATCAGTTACTGTACAAAAAAAAACCCCAACAAGTACCTTAGCCTAATTTCAAATAACTCCAAACTACCAAGAGGAGCGAATCAAATGGAGAAAGAGGTTCCTCTGCCACCAGCCCAAGGTTGATAGTGTTAAGCAGGTTTATGGAAGAAGGTCACTGCTGGAAGGTTACTCACCATTACCTGCTGAGCTGTTCACCATGTTGGGTGCCATGCTGTAAGGAGGAGCCTGCGGGTTCATCAGACCAGAGCTGTTGTTCATCGGCTGAGTGTAGGGGGAGCTGGATCCCATAATGCCGCTCTGGTTCATGGCAGGAAAATTGCCTTGCCTAGGAGAGGAAAGCACACATACAATATCCCATTACAGACCACATTGCTGAAGATGCTGTGGTTTGTCACAGAGCACATCACCTATTGTTTGCAAGGAGAAAGCAGGCAATTAGTTCATTTTACCTCTGTGGGGAGCTTTGAGTTAGTCTTGAGCTAATTACCATATATGTGAAATAGAATTGGACTGAAGACTAATTTCAAGAAACGTATACAGAGTCTTTCTATGTCACTGTCAATCAGAAGAAAAATACAGCTCACATTATATATCCTATGAGTGGACAACAATGCGATCAGGAGTCAAAATTAGAACCTAGCATTGGCATAAAAAAAAAATCCAGTGCATCACCATTTTTACCATTTTGACCATGTAATAGCAATCCTCACCTGGCAGAGCTTAATAAACAGTGAAATGACCAAAAGAAAAATGTGTACCAAAGACTCAGTTTCTGAATTCTGCATCTGTTGTTACTGTATTGAACAGTGTTCATCTGTATGTGTCATCTATGTCAAATCTTTCAATCTTTCTGCTTTTGAAAATTAAACCCGTATTTGTATAATGCTTTTATAACTGAGACTTAAATTTGTCTCAAAAACTGCCGTAATTTAAGTCCCTGCATAATTCTCCACATGTTCATATTCTCCACATGTTCAGACCAAGTATTTTGAAAGATTAAAACTTATCTACTTTTAAGTTCTAAGAAGCATCTAAGTATGCTTGGTATCTGATTTGTCAAACTCCATAGACAAACTGAGGCACAAGGAAGAAAATAATCCAATTCAAGTAAGCACAATAAACCAGTGTAATGCATGATTCAACTTCAAAAATGACCTTTTATTCTTTAAATACATAAAACAATTACCTACCTTTTCTCAGTATAGTTGAAGACTGCATGTATTATCATATGTATATGAGTAACATTCATACATATAAAATCATACGTACAAATAAAAACACTTACTTGTATATTCACAGGAGAATACATAGGAAAATATGTAGGAAAATACAAAACTCAGACCTCTTTCTTCAGTGTGCACCTGTACATTTCTGCTGCTTTTCCAAATAAAAGAAACAAGAAAGCGACCACCCTTTTATACAGCTTTAGTACCTGTCAACTTTTACTTCCTTACAAAAAACAAAGCACTTAATTTCATCCTACAGGAAAGGAAAGCTGAATGTCCAGGTAGCAAGATGAGAATTTTGGTAGAAATTCTACTTTTAATTATTATACAGTATTCAAATCAAAAAAGACAACTCCTAAATCAAGAATCCTGAGTAACTTCAATGGCTTCTTGTCTTCTCCAAACTTATGGCAGATTCTTAACACAATTGGTAGAAGCAGATTTCTTTTTTAGGAGGTACATGAGGAAGACCATTAAAGCACTATTTGGCCTAATTTTTCTTGACACATTGTGAATTTCTTCAAAGGAAACGAGAACGTGTTATCTAAATAAAGCATCTTTTTCCAAGTCAGTTTTGTCCTTTGCTCTCTGAAGAAAAAACTTTTCTTCACTCTTGCAAAGAGGCAAAGGCTTTCTTTTGATATGAAGGAGATAACTGCCATACAATGTCATTTCCCAGATGAAGCTTGCAAGGAGAAGTGGAGGGAAAAGATTTAAAATGCACAGTGGTGCAATGCTCCAAGGGAAAATTACAAAGAGAAAAGAGAAGAACCATTTGGCAACAACTTTAAATGATTTCAGTCACACAATCAAGCTTTTCTTATGTAAATACTGTATCTTAAACATATCCACCCCCTCCCCCCCACTATTAGCTGAAAATTGCTATATTTCAGTAAATGCAGTTAACTGAAAAATGCTTTCTATGCTGGATAAGTAAGATCCTTTCTGTTACTGAGTAAAGTTACTAGTGATGATAAAAAAATTTGCAAGTGTATTTTCATACTTTAAAAAATAAGTAATGGATTTTGAGAGGTTCTTTAATGGAGTAAGGTTAGAATCCTGGAAAAGGCAAGTCTCTACCGGTATCTATCTCTTTAATGTCCTTCTTTTACTTTAAAAATACACAGGAGACACACACCTTGCAGGTAAGCTGAAAGTGGTCCTTACCTACTAATATTTCAATAGTATTACTTCCTGAAGCACATGTATCTTCTAAGCTGTGGGGCTGTTCATTGTCTCAAATTGAGGTACAACCTATTTCATGTTACCCACAATGGACATCAATCTCAATTGCAGCTCATGCAAGCATACTGCTGTACAACAGTTTTAAATCAAAAAGTAGGAAACTATTTCCAGTTTAGATGGAGAGTGGAAATTCAATAAAAAGAATATACTGGCTTTGGCCAGGACAGCAAGAAAACAACTGAAGTCTAAAAAAATTGCTTCTGTACCCAGAAGAACCTAAATGGCAGAACCTAATTCTGAAATTTCATCTGGCAAGGCAATACCTTTCCCTTTCATCCTCTTATGTAATACTGCACTTGGAATGGACACAGCTCTCCATCTCTGCAAAATGCCCAGCAAGTGAAAAGACTCAGCACCATCCCTGGCAAGACTTTGTCCTTTCCCAGCCCCCTATCAAAGCCCTGACCGCAGCATGCGTGAGCTAATTCAGTAACACTGAAAGGACATCCTGTCAGAGCAAATGCTGTTTTATTCTGAGATTGGGTGCAGTGAGCAGCAGTGAGCTCTGTAGCTCCTCCACATATTATTTTGCTCTACGATGGTTTGGAATGGAAAGTTTCTTTAGGGAGAAATAATCAGGTATTACTTCAGCCTTTAATTCTCACTCCACAGTAGGCCTCCTTTGAGTAAAGACTGCCGACTGTGACAAATTGTGCTGCATCAGTGCTATAATATGAAGTGGAGTCCATTAAGAACTGAGCTGAGATCACCAAACTCATTTTGATTAACCTCCGGGTCACTAAACACTTATAAATATGTTACACAGCAGCTGCTAAACATATTTATATATGCTTAAGGTCACAGCATCATCTGTTGGTTGTTGGAGTTAAGTCAAAAATCTTATGTTTCCTTCTGTGCTGCTTTTAGTTAAGGCATGTCCAACATACTACAGTACTAGACTCTTTCCTACATCTCCCAATTCCCTCCTCCATTTTTCCGGGATGCTAAATAAAAATCAAGCCTTTAAAAACAGTCTGCTGTACACGTAGTGACATCTAATGGCAAAAATTCAACTGGCCAGCTATGAATTTTACAGCAGTACAAACCCAGCTAAGTAAACAATTTTACAGTATTTGCCACATAAACACCAAGGGCTGGTTGCTTAGGGAAGATGCAATTAGGAATAATAGGAAGAAATTAAGAAAAGATACACTTGAGTTTAGCATAATGAAAAGATATCTTCATACAGTTACCTTCCAAGGGAATGAAGGAAACCTCAGCACCTTACATTTCTGCATGCAGGCAACATGTTAGAAAATGTACTGGTCAGAGAAACCCTGCATTGTGTATGAACTAGAGTATTTGCTCTTACAATACCTTGATCTCAGATAATGCATTTTTCCCCATTTAGAAAAAAAAGCAGCCAGGCCAATAGAAATTTGGGATTATGCTATTAATTGAAACACAATACCTAAGGCTACGAATTTGTTTTTTCTGCTCTACTGCTACAAGTAGATCTTCAAGAGTTCAGCAATTTTAAAGAGATTTAAAGTGGAAGAGAGGAATCTGTTTGCTTTCTGTGGTTTATTTACTCTGTTGACAATTCAGCAATGCATAATGCCTGTTATGCTTGAGGAAAGGGCTGCCACCTCAGGGGACCTGGACAAGCTAGAGGAATGTAATGACAGGAACCTTGTAAAAGTCAATAGGGACAAGAGCCAGGTCCTGCACCTGGGAAGGATGAGCCTCCTGCAGCGGTGCCAGCTGGGACTTGACTAGAGGGAGCAGCTTTGCTGAAAAGTCCCTGGGCATCTTGGCAGACGGAGCTGGGCATAAGCCAGCAGTCTGCCCTAGCAGCAAAGAGGGCCAACAACATCCCGGGCTGTGTGACGGGGTGCAGAGTTGGGAGATGAAAGAAACTGACCATCTCCTCCTTCCTCAGGACTCAGTGGACTCCATCTAGAGTATCATGTCCAGTTTTGGATCCCCAGAAAAGAAAAGATGATGATAAACTAGAGTGAGCAGAGAACCCCTTACATGGCCAGGGCTTGAGCACTCCCCATGGAAGGCTGAAGGATGAGGCCTCATTCAGCCTGGGCAGAGAGAGCTGTCGAGAGGAACCTACAGCAGCCCCATAACACCTAAAAGGAGGACAGCAAGAAGATAAAACTGGCCTTTCCCCAGTGGGTGTGGTGGGGGGACAAGACACATTGGGCAAGAGGGAAAACACATTAAGTTCAGACTAGATGCAAGGAAACCATTTTCCCTGTGAGAATAGTGAGAGACTAGATTTGGCGACCTAAAGGGAGTGGGCAATCTCTGCCTTTGGAGATTTTGAAGACCTAACAGGATAACACCCTAAGCTCTAAAATGAGCCTGATGAGGAGAAGGCTGGACTAAACATTCCTCCTGAGGTTCCTTTCCAGGCTGAATGATCTTATGATCTTAGCTTGTCAGCTTCACTGTGCTGTTGACAGTCTGGTGTACTACTGGGTCCAAAATACAACTACTCAAATTCAAACTGTTTCCTTTTAAGAAGTTCTTCTTCTGATCTTTTGTTTTCCTTCATTTGCAACCTACCCAAAACTTAATCTGCACTTAATCTCTTTTCTCTGCAAAACAAGTAGCATCAGATCTAATTGTGTCTTCTGAGCTAATGCAGAAGTCCGTGTATATAAAAAGAGGAGCCGACATGCAAGATCTGGTCATTGTTAAAAAGCACAACAAAGAAATTGTTAGAAAGAACAGCACTGACAACACACAGGAACACATGAGTGATCACAGCTGCTGAGCAGTCTCTTATACTGAAATGCCTTCCTTTAACTGGACCTGAAATCCTCACTAATTTATGTGTTGTCTCCAACTGCTACACAGAAGTCACTCTACAGCCCTTGCGCTTCATACTTCCGGATATGTGATTTAGTACCTCCTCAGTTTTGTCACCTGATGCAAGACTTATACTATCATCTTCCTTCTTCCTTCTTATTGAAAAAATACGAATTGACTACGAAGTTGAGTTCAGATGTGTATGCAGTTTAGCTACAGACAATGACAGAAGTGGATTATGCTTCTCAACAAGACAAGAAATGAAGTCATATGGAAACGTGTCAAAGCTCAGGTTGCTCCTATATACAGAGAGATCAAGTTCTAAAACTTTCTCTGGATTTCCTAAGAGGCATCTGATGCTTTCTACTCCTCTCAATCTTCAACACTGGAGCAAAGCCCTTCATACAGTCAGAAAAGATAATCCAACTTCTGTAATGAGCCCTGTGGCAGCCTGAGTACAGGAGGTGAGTCCAACATGGACATGTATAGGGAACAGAAGAAAGCTTCAGAGGTGGAGAGTCTAGAATTGATGGAGATGAGGAGATTTTGGGGCATAGAAAATGGAAACAAAGGAGACAGTAGAAGGAAATTAAGAAGTAAAAAGGATTGGGAGCATCCTCACTAAGTACCAAAGGTTTTTAGGGCAAGGAGGATGATAGGTGAGCAGGAGAAGGCAGATGAAACAGAGATGCAGGAGGAGTGGGAGAAACACACAGAACGCTGCTACTCCCAGGGTAAACGCAGGTTATGGTCCCTCTAGCACAGGTGGAGCCTCTTAGCCAGATATGCCTGAAGGAAGGAAGAGATTCACAGGGAACCTTCCAATGCAGGCTCTGACATGGCCACTCCAAATGCTGAGAGAGCCCCAGTCCAAATGTGGCACAATGGGGCAATGCTGAAGGAGCAGTGCTGCAGGGACAAGAGCAGAGATGGGGCACACAGCCCAGGCAGGCAAGGGATGGCATTGAGCCACACTGCAAAAATCCTGGTGGTCACAAACTCGTATCAGTTGTTAGTTAGGGACTTGGGGACTGTGCTTCCTGACACTTGACACAACGTGCACCTAATGCAGGGATTTCTCCCAGTTATGCTACCCTAGGTGGTGGACCTGAAAAATTATCCTGTTACTGTGACCTGGCCACCTGAGCAATTGGCTAGTGAAAAAAAAATGGCCCACAAGTTTGCCATTTCTGCTCCAGATCTTTAACCTACATCAGTTTTGCAGCGAATGCACTGCAGCACCTCAGGGGAGTAATTTGTGTAAACATTTTAAAAGGAACATTTTTTCTTTTAATGCTGACACACTGCTAAGGTGGCTACTTGATTACAAACTGTGAAAATGACTGCGTTAGGCTGCAGTCACAAATCACAGTGTACTGACCAAATTGCCCTGTACTTATCTGTGCCAGGTCTGTACCATGACAATATTTCCTCTCTCTTTTAAATGTCAAAGTATGATTTGGGGGGTTGTTATTTAAACACACTGACCTGCACAATAACCAGAAGTACTTTATTTAAATCTGTCTTGAGCTGGGACTAGCCTTAAGCACTTATAATCTGTCACACTTTGACACAAAATGGGTTATTATAATGAGAGTAATTCAGGAGTGAGACCTGTGAATGCTTTCTCCCTGGAGAATTTACACATAAACACATGCAGGCAAATACATATGCTCTTTTGTTATGGATTTTCCTTCTTGCTATATTATGGGCTTCCTCGGAGAAGTGAAACCATTTCTACTGTCAGCGGATATGGGAGAACTGAAGGGGGGAGAAGAGAGCAAGGGAAAATAAACCCCAACATTGCTTACTTTGTTCTGCCTAGAGGTTCATGGTACTCTTAGCAAAGGCCAAGACAAATGAATCCTGAATAATGGCTTGAGCGGCTATAAAATGGCATTGAAGGCAGTTCCCACATGAATAAAACAAATGAATTTAACATCACTATATCTCAAAGCAAAGTATCTTCTTCTTGTTAGCTGCTACTGTAAATATACTAACCTGGACTTACATGTCCTCCTCTGTTCAGTGGGGCAGTTCACCAATTGTAGTAACAAAGTTTCAGAAAAACGACCAAGAAAGCTGCTGATGTGACAGGTATTAGGTCTGCCATAAGACTTCTGGCCATTTTTCAGGTTAGAAAGTAAGAAAATTTTACACTAGTGCATGTCTACTTGTGTGGAAATGGGAGGCCAAAGTTCTGAAATACACTGACACTGACAAAGCACTGGGAAACATAAATGAAAAAGAATACGGACTTGTAGTGAGGGGTGTGTGCGTGTACATATATGCTGACAGGAGGTACACAGAACTAACACAAAACTGTTCTTCTCAACAACCAGGCCTAAATGGGAATGCTAAAATGGGGGATTAATTTTCACATTGTAATTATGTGATAGTGCACATCACCTTGTGATGAAGTGCACGTCCATTGCAGTTGGACCGAGTACGTTGCCTGATTTCTGCATCTGGCTCATCCAAATATTATTGTGCAAGACACTTTTAAAAAGAGTAACAGAAACAGCCTTTCTAAATATACTATTTTTCTTCTGATTCACACAAATACTTGTGCCTTTAGCATCACCTCCATTGGCTGGATTTTACTAAAAAACCAATTAAGGATAGGGGAGAAACTTAAAAATTAGTTCCTACCACACTGATTCAACACTGAGCCACTCAGAAAAACAATCACAAAAACCTATTGTTTGTTTACTTGCTGTTGTCATCACATTAACCATTTTTCCAGTGAAAACATCTGCCTGATGGGCTACCTACTTGGTAGTCAAAACTAAAAAGCTCAACAAAACAGGAGTGTCTCACCACATCGAACTCTGGAAGAGCAACATAGGAGGCACGTGTAATTCACAAGTAATAATGCTAATAACAACACAACTACCCAACATTTGCACAGCTGAATGCATGCTGGGATCAGAATAAATCTCTCTACCCTTTTCTACAGATAATAAAAACTGAGGAAGAGATCCAAAATTAATAATGGTCTAAAATATGGCCAGAAGAATAATAAAGTAGTTGTATGCAGTGAGGAAAACACAGCACAAGCCTGTTTAAAAAAATCCTTAAATTCATTTGATCCTAATGACAGAAGGGCATGTGACTGAAAAGCATTCAGTGATAGTGAAATATTGTAGGGTTTTGTTTGTTTGTTTGTAAGTTGCAGCCATTTGATTTTCCTGTCATAAAGTTCCCTTTGTGTTAATTAAAGTAGTTTGGTCTGAATTTCATAGTGATCACAGCATTTGATCACCAGTCACTTCATCCACAGGGAATCCCTGAAATGTCTTTATTGCACAGCAGTCTTACAAGTGCAGCAACACCTCCATATTTGAATTTATTTGTGTAAGAACAAGCTAAGCTCTTGGTACTCCATGTAACCTGTACTGGATAAATACAGTTATAATGCTCTGTGATAAAAATCACAGAACAGCTGAGAGGTGGGCCAAGTCAAATGGCTTGGAAACCAAGAGCTCTGCTCTTGGTGACCTCTGTCTACCTTCCCCACACGTGGATTTGTACAGCAGCTCTAACAGCAACTGCTTGCACAACTGTCCCCTTCAGACATGATATCTGAGCACTGAGGAGATACATTTCTTAGCCCAAGTGGAGTGTGTGATGCACAAAGGAGTGTTGCTTTAATCTGTCCAGCAAGCAGAAGCATGCATATACTGGGTTTATAGCGAAAAAAAGAAATTTGCCCTGTATGGCATGATGCTGTCAATCTGGACCACAATGTCAAGAAGTGTGATTTAGCCTGGTGTGACTTGATACCAAAATGGGAATGACTCATATGAGTCTCACTATGCACCTTCTATTTTTTGCACATTTATAAATAACTGTATTAAAAAGTCGGAAGGCCCTATGAACTCTCTCCCAGAAAGATTACTTGAAAGTGGTAAAGAGTCTGTTCCCAGCACAGGAACAGCCAGAAGGTCACCGAAGTGTGGTGCTAAAAAGCTACAGGAAACTAAGGACACACTCTGTGTTTCACTAACTCAGTTTCCTCTGGTGGGACATTCCTGGGAGAAGTTTGACTCCTGAGCTCCCTCATCTTCTACGTGGGGATGCTGTCTCCCAGCACCTTCTTACCATGTTCAGTCACACTCTCACGCTGCTTTTGAGCACCTTGGAATGCACTGTGCTAGCAACCACCCAAAATCTAATAAAAACCTGATCATTTCATGCCAGCTCTTCAATGCATTTTTTCATAGTAAAATGCCGTCCGGCTGACAGCAGCATGCTGAATGCAACTGTGCAAGTGCATCAGCATGGTAAGGAAGTTCTCCAGAGGGATTTTCCAGTAAACACGTTTTCATTCACCTATCTTTGCCCAATGGCCTGGAGCAGTTTATGTTTACTGATATTATTACCAGCACTGTTACCATCAGTCTTGGCTCTTTGGCACACTGGACGGTTTCACAAGAGCAATGTAGTGCACATGTCAGCATAATTTCAGCTGCCTCTTTTCTTCATCTTCAGATGCCTGAAACCTACTGTGGCCACTGCAGGTATTTAACATGTTAGTAAGATTGCCAGCCATCATTAACAAAATCTCATGCTTGATATGATTCTTACAAGGCTACTTATATGTCCAGCCAGAATTGGTGCTCCCATCTGAACTCATCAACAAACTGAAGGGCTCTTCCCACTCATGTTTCCCCAGGCAGCATGTTTTTTTTTTTCCTCTCAAATATCACTCTTGTAAAAGAACCTAAAACCTTAAACCCCCTTTAAAACCTGAAACCCTTCTACCATTTTTTATGTCTCTCCCTTTCTGTCACAAAAATCTTAGGCTGTTCAATCACAGTCCTGTACTTGCACAGTGTTCTGTGCCAAATCACACAGCACAGTCACAGAATTAGCTTTCTTCATGAGTCCCATTAAACAGATGGCTATTCTCCTGTTCTGTTTTGGCTTTTTTTTCCTAACCAATTCTGTGATTTAAACTAGTAGATCTTCTGACAGACTGTGAAAACTGTTTCCTCATCTGAAATAGTTTTTGCCACCAAAGAAAGAGTACTCTATCTAAGGTCCTCCCTTATCCTTTATACAATATCAATTAATGAAGTACTGCATTCTTAATATCCTAAAGATCATATTTTAAGGTGAAGAAGTCCTATATAACATCCAACCCCAAAACAGAATGTTAATAAGCTACACTAAGTCCTACACTGCAATTTTGTTTCAAAATAATTAGTCTTTCTACAGAGGGCAATGAATCTCCTAAACAACCAAATCAAGCCAAAAATAATCTTGACACAATAATAATTGAATTAGAAGTGTCTCTGAGGTAAGTGAAAATTCTCATTCATGACTAAAAATCATGCTTCCTTCCCAACACTCTCCTGCTTTCACAATTTAAGAATGGTTGCTCTCTGAAGGAGGAAAAGAGTAGGACTCTTGAGGTCTGTGGTTAATCTCTAATGGCATGAACAGCATACAGCGGTCGACTTGATTGATGAGTCCAAAGAAGAAAAAAATGCCTCCCCAAATCACTGGTTGCCTGCAAGAGCTCTGCAGCATGGTGACAACCAGGGCTCCAAAATGATGGATTTACCTTTTAGTAAAACAAAATTCCAGATAAAAATGTATTTCTCTTAGTCTCCCACAAGAAATGGCTTTGGTTAACTCAGCATGTAAAGTTTCTTCCAATCCTTACATGATTTTATCAACAATTTTGAGCTGATCCATAAAATACATCTCCATTTAAATAAAATAATCACAGAAGATTTCTAGCTTTCCCCTTACAATAATAAATACATATAAGCTGAGCTGAACCTCCTCCCTCCTAATACATTATAGAAAAAAACCCATATATGATTCTGCTTTGAAAAGCAAAACATAAGGAAAAGAAAAAAAGAAATAATACAAAAAATCAGCTTGATACAAATGACTATTTCTCATGAGGAGGGAAGAAGCATGGGTCCTTTAGAAAAGAAATATGTCAATACTGGTTAATAGCTTCCTTAGAAATTACAGTTACAGTAAGCATTAGTAATTTGACTTTGAACCCCTCAAATGACACGGAAGCCTAGCATAGGGAGAAGATATTTCAGCTATTACTGAAACTCCTCCAGCCCCAGGTGGAGCCAGCACAGGAGTATTTGGGGCTCACAGAGACAACACAGCCATTTAGGCCAAGAAGCAAAACCACTTCATCCTGCTGAAGCTACACATGGACTTTATTTTGGAAGCCAAATTTATTTTCATGGACTGAAAGTACCACCAGGATATTAGAACAGGAGTAATCTAAAACAAAGTGGGGCTCATTTCAGGGTGATCCATCAAGATCTCTAAAGGAAATCTGTGATTGTATGGAGCAGCAGAGCAGAGGGGAAGTGACCAGACAGTTAGAGCCTGGAGAACTGTGAATGGCCTGAATTTGAACAGGAGCAACTCCTTCCCTGCGACTGAATGTTAAATAAAAGACCCAGCAGAAAGAGCCTTTCTTGCCAGGGGCTTATTTCAAAGGCAACAGATAACGCAGGCACTACTAGCTCCAATTATGGCTACCAGTCCTATCTTAGCCTAGTTTACTTTGGGGATTTCACAGCTGGCAGCCTTTCATCTAGAAGTAGCCTGGTTTGAATAAGCAAAGAAACTTGAATGACTACTTAACCTTCCTGCACTCCACCGAACTTCCCAGCAGAGAAGAACAGCACCTCCAAGCTTAAGGGGAAAAGGGAAAACAATGGAAAATATATAGTCTCTCCAGGGATTAAAGAGGAAAGTTTTACTGGAATGCTTCAAGACTTCCTGCTGCAAAACTGCAGCTTTCAAAATCACAATTAGAATTTTAAATCCAAGTTTCAAGATCAAAAGGGCCAGACTGGAAAATGCTGCACAAAACTGACAGGCACTAGGATGTAAAACACCTAAAACAGTTCTGGGTTTTATTTACATTATGATTCTTTTAAAAAAATTTATTCCCCATTTCCGCCTCCTTCTTTTTCCTTTTGACATTTTAATGCACCATGTCCATTACTATATTTCCTCACTAGGACCTTCTGGTCCATCAGCAGTGCTGCATTACCCTGCTGCTGGAGAAAATAATACAGAAAAAGTGCTTTGCTGGCACCAGCAACACAGATTATGAATTATACATACATAGGAGGAAAGAAATGCTGATGGAAGGTTAGTGTGCCTGTATGTGTGCAAGTGTGCATGTGCATGTATACCCACACACACAGACTAAGAAGACATCTAAAATGCACTTTTTAAAAGAATTTACACTAATTGTGTTTCTCTGTACAACAGAAATTCTCTAGTATCAGTGCAGCTTTGTTTGATCAGTTTTATGACTGATTAAAAAGCTGCTAAATTCTTCTCACCACACTACAATGAGGCTGTGGTATCTAGCCAATTGTTAAGCAATTTAGAACCACAACCACATTCTAGAATGCCTAGAAGTATGTCAAAGCAATGCAACATCACATGTACACATTACTGTAGAGACTGAACACTATTTCTCAGGTGGCATGGGGATCAGCAGAAGATAATGTAAATATCCACCTCAATTTAGCAACCCAATGGCCAAGATCTAAAATCATCAGAGGCTGCAAATAGCAATGCTGGTTCCCAATTCCTCAGTTTAATAAACTACTATGTCTGAATGGTCTCCTCTAAAATCAATGGCATTGAGTTCTAAATTCACTCAATCTATAAAAAAAAATTGCTTTAATTTACAAAATTGCAACATGCAATCCTGAGAATCATATTAAGGTATCTTGAGGTCAAAGGGGCTGCCTTCAAAGATAGGATTGCTCCTCATGTAGGCACATCAAAACTCGTTTTGTTGTAATTAGTTCAGGTATTGATAACTGTAGTTGCACCAGCAAAAGGCTCATTTTAGCATCCAACTCGATGCACATTTTACAGCCAGCTAGCACTGAATTACATCTTCTAAGGCCACACTACTAACAGCATGCAAGCCAGCGATTTTATAACTATGTTTTTACCTTTCCATATACTACAGTCACACTTTCAACTGCTAAGAAGACATGCGCAGCATGACACTCACTGCTAGCACAAGAGATGCTGAAAGTGATGGTGACAAGCATCTAGCTCTAAAGATGTCTGTTGACTTCAGGTTTCAAATCAATTTTAAACTGAGAACTCGCTGTAGGAAGCAGAAGCTCACAGACAGTGCACACATAGTCCTGCAAAGTTTCAAGCTGGGCATTTACACTGAGGAGCTCAACACTGGCTGGTACTAGAAGATACTGGCTAAATTTGCTGCCTTACACATCAAAAGGAAAAACAGTATCTCATTTGCTTAAAACTATTTCTTTTTACTGAAGGCTTATTGTGATGCAGTTTTGTACACACAGGAACATTTATCTATCACTATAAATATATGTGCTGTTCTAAGAATCACAGTGTGATAAAATATCTTTTGGAGCCACCACCTCATCCTTTCAGGCCTCCTCTGGGTTCTAGTCTCCAGCAGCAGAACCAGCTCTTGGGGTTTCAGTCAGTGCAAACCTAAGTTATGACAAGTCCGTTCTTCCATGGATATATTAGGTCTTCAACATACAGTCCTCACCAGGCAATGGTTATGCTGAGACCAAGACAAAAAAAATATAAAAAGGAAAACACTGTTTCACAGTTCCTTCACACTCTCCTCCTGAAAATAAAGTCAATTACTACACAGGGTACTAGAGATTTATTTAACACTGCCTGCTGTGAACTTTTACTCAGAGCAAGCTTGAACACCCTGAGTGGCCTAAAACAATGAAGAGATTCAATGAAGAGGTTTTAAAAACACCTTTCTTTTCTCTAGCCTGACCTGACGGTTATCATTTGGGAAACCCTGGGCTCCATGCACAAAACAGACTAGCACATCATAAGATTTTAGGTTACAGGGAAGGTATTATGTAGCCATAGAAATTAATCTAAGCTTAACATAAAGCAGACCTCAAGATGAGGTCAAAGGCTAATTCAAATGGTATAAACCATTTGCAGTATCTTCCAAAGCCACCACTTTCATTTATATGATTTTAATATTTTCTAATTAAAAGGGTGGTGGCCTGCTCTGAGGATGATACCTAGGTATAACTGGTTGACACTCAGATCCTGATCATCCTGCCCTTGTTAATGAACATTGATTTTGTGCCCCAGTGGAAGAGATTTTTTTTCTGATGCATGCCATTTAAATTCATTTTATGCTGCTGCTTAGTGGGACTTGGCAAGGCAGAGACCAACCAGCATTCTATGTCGAAATGAGACTCCTGAGCTGGGAAAGGACAGATCCTGTGGATTAACAGCTGAAGATAAATTTCTCTCCCCTATTGATACTTGGCTACTGAGTCAACAAGTTGACCTTGAAGTGGATCACAACCAACTTGAACAGAAATACTATTGTGTAACCATGACTATGAAACAACCATTTAATTTTATTCTCAATTCTACACAGAGGAGGGTGTTTTATAGTAATAAAAATCCTAAACTTTTTGAGCTCCACAGCTGAATCTGATAAACTCAACACAAAGAAAAAGGCTGGGCACTGTTCATGTATGTTGACATAGATGTGGATGTCTTCCCAGTTACGGTGGGAGTGCTCTCCCATTTCACTAAGCTTTGTCTTTTGAACTGGATAACCAGTAAGCCTGTGTTCTAATTTTTTTGTTTTTCTTTCTGCTTTTTCTGTACACATATATGAGTGATGTTATTAAGGGAAAAACCAAACTAGCAGCTACTGAAAACTGGTAATTAAAACTAGTTAATTGCTGTGACAGCAGCAATAATTTGAGTATTTAAGATTTCCTACGGAGGCAACAACTGAAATAACAGGATGGCAGGGAAGTCCATAACGGTTAAGTCTCAGGTGAAGATGGACTTGTTTGTGAGGGAGGAACAGGCTGGGAGCCAGTATAGATACTTTCTCCCAGTTCTGTAATTTGTGATAAGGTTGAAGAAATCAGTGTGGATGTCTCTGGTGAGAAAACAGTAGCTGCACTTCAGGCAAATGCTTTGCAAGGGATACTTAGTGCTCCTAAAAATTCTTCTAGAGACTAATTTTTCAAATACATTCACACTCAACTACAATGTACTAAAACTTCCTTGAAAATCCCGTTAAGAAACCCTGTAATTCCTCCTGTAGTACTTTATCTCCCAGAAAAGGATCGTACTTTGGGGGTTGCAGTTCTCTGCCTAGGCAGCAGTGACAATATCAGCAAGTCCAGAAAATGTGGCTGCATGCACCGCTGCAGACAAGAACATCAGCGATGAAGAGACACAGATGATGTCTGAGTCAGGGAAGGAGACATCTCGTTCCTTCTCAGTGATGAGGTTCTTCATTTCCCTTTTAGGCACAAGGAAATGGAGCTGTGCCAGAAGCCATGCAGGTGTGTGAGCGAGTGACATGCAGATTTTCATTGTACTGTCACAGAGGCGTTAGTGAAAATAAAACAAAAACTAAAATTCCCTCTACAATGCAAGTATTTCTGTATCTTGCACGTGATTTTTATATTCCTTCAGCAGCCAGAGGGGATGTTCACAAACACTTTTATAAAAGGCTAAGGTCCCACAGGAAGTCCAGTTTACACTGCTACCTACCCGTACTGGTCAGGCTGGTGTACTGAGGGAGTCTGAGTGTTGCCATAGTTTGGGTGCTGTGAAGAAAACATGAGGTATCTGCCAGCCCCACATGGGCTGGGATAAGCAGGTGACCATATGTGTCTGAAGCAGAGCGAAAGAACAGCCTCTCTGGATTTGATCTGTATTACAAATCCGAGTCATTGTCGAATACATTCCTTCCACATCCAAGCCTGGAGGACTTTCAGGAATAGCCAAAAGCCATTGTGCTTTCTCCCCTACAGCTGACTTGAGATCAAAGAGGAAAACAGTGTGCTTGCAACCCCTGCCATGAGAACAGTGTGACAAGCTCCTCCCAATCTGCAGTTTATAAAAAACCATTTGCTAGGATTTGTGATAGAGATTCAGTGACTGCTCAGGTCTTCCATAGGTGCTGGATCACTGGAATGGGCAGTATGTGACAGGAATGCTGCAAAATGGTGCAGTTTTATCCAGTCAAAGCTAGAAAGAAAAAGCATTTCTACAAAACTGACTTGGGAGGAAGATGTCAAATAGAAGTGGTAATAATTTAACCCATTTTTTTATCAAACACCACGCAACACACTATGCCAAATGTGTAAGTTGAATCACAACCAAATGCTTTCCACTTAACTCAAAGTCCTTTCTTGCTGTCAAGACAAACAAACATGAGCTTTTCCTTTCATTCTATGACTATAGGAAAATCCTGTTTCTGCAGTGGCAGTGATGGCCTATTTCTTCCTTCATGCCTGACCTATCAGATTATAGCCTAAACCAGACAGACAGAAGCAGACTTCCATAAATCCTACTAGACAGGTCTGTTAAAACAACCAAGAGAAGAAAGGGACTGCTGGTTCACAGATATCTGCTGGAGTATGGTCTGTTTTAAGGGAGCCTGTTTCTATTTTACTGAGCAAGAACATGAAGTACACTAAATCAACTGTTACTGTTTTTAAAGTTTGCTGCTGCTTATCATTAGTAGCCACCTGCCTTTCAAGCTCTTAATACAAGAAAGTAACAAATACAGGGACACGTTGGCTTCCTATTTCTTGTTTAACATTGTACCTTGGAATAAGAGCAACTCTAGTGTCCACAAACACTGGTCTTGAATGATAAATAACTGGGTGAATGTATGTCCATCTGTATATGCATATGCATAAGTGCAGTGAGCATTACACACACATATGAACACGTTCACCAGAAGAGTGCAACTAGATTTGTGTAATTCTCAAACATTACGGATCTTCTTGCAACAGACAAAGGTAATAAATATGCCAGGAGTTATCTGAGTCCTGGGGAATGTGGATGTTACTTAATCTGAAGAATTTCACAAAAAAAAAATTAATTGCAAATATTCAGGCATTTTAAGAATGCCATGGACAGCAAAGTGCCTTTTACCAAAACCCGTGTAAAAATGGCAACATGTAGTTATGCTGCCCAAAGGGGAGAAGAGAAGACAGACAATGGCTCCAACCTCTGCAGTCCTGTTAGCAGATTCTCCATTATGGATGTACAAGTGGCAGGGATCAACTCCAGATAACTACAAATTGTTTCTATGTCTCCCTCTGCCCCTCCTGGGTACTCCCTGGGTATCCCTTTCAGGTGCTCCCTTCAGCCTGCCCTCTTCTCTCCCTCTGTGGGCCTGCTTAGGAGCGAGAACATCCCGCAGAAGAGAACTGCCACCACCACTGCTGCTCAAAACATGGGCAGCAGATGCAAGAGTTGATGGGCAGCTTTGCAGGTTTCCTTGCTCTCTGGCAGGGGTAAGCTGCTGAGGACATGTTGGCCCTCTCTTTACCAGAGAAAAAAAAAGTATAAAAACTCAAAAAAGTTTTAAGTTGCAGAGGGCTTGTCAAATGTCACTGCAATACTGTGGGTTTTTCTAAAGCTATAAAGCCAAGAACCAAACCAGAAGTGGCCATCATCACCATTGTCATAATCGCTTTTTGAGAGGGTAATTCAAACAGGCAACAGTATGCTTTCTCCTTAAGAAAAGGAGATGATTAAGAAAAAGTATTATTTGGACACAGCACCTCCTCCCAGAGATAAGAGCACAGCCAGAACACGTATAAATGCACATTTACACACCTATACAGTGCTGTTACTTCAGAAATGACAGGGAAAACATTTCTACTTATTTAAACTCCTTTCACCTGAACGCATACCTGCTCTGAGCGGAGTTTGCAGCAGCCTGCATCACTGCAGCAGCCGCCTCCTGTGCCTTACGGTTCACAGTTGGCATGGGTGGGCCCATCCCAGGGCCTCCCTGCTGAGACATGCCAGGAGAACTGGGGGTCATACTGCTCATGTTTCCAGGAAATGGTCTGCTCTGCATCCCAGCTGATGGCATCCGTCCCAGGGGCATGGTACCACAAGGCTGGCTTGGCCCCTGTCCATGCATCTGACTGTTGGCATTTATACCCATGCCGGGTCCTGGGCCACTGTAACTTGTGTTGGGCACACCGCTGTACGTCGGTGGTCTGGAGTAGTTTCCTGAACAAAATGATAAAAAGCACAGAGAAAAACATTAAAACTTTTGAGCAAATGTTTCTGTTTAGGAAGTTAGCAGTTGCAGAACTTACACAAGTGAACTAAAGTGACCCACGCTGGCCTCAGAGTCGGGACAACATGAGGACAGAGAAGCAGTGGAACAAACTGCCCAAGGAGGTTACACAGACTCTCTGCATGGAGGTTTTCAAAACCCAGTTGGATAAAGCCAAGAGTAACCTGGTCTGATTCTTTTTCTGACCCTGATTTGAGCCAAGAACAGCGCTTGAGCACCCTCCCAACCTGAATGATCCTATGAATCTGATTTTCATGTACCCTCAAACATTTTCTGTCTCATGTATGTTATGAGGCAACAGGAAATAAAGAAAAGCACAGCCTGCAGAGGGTTAACAGCACAGCACAATATACACAACTGCCTTATGCAGTAGACAGTGATGTGGCATGTAAGAAGCCCGTCACATAAGTTCAAGGGAGAATCTTATTTTTGTAATTTCCTGTTCTCATTCTTTTGTCTTTCTGCAGTTTCAGCAACAGGCTTCTTGCTCCTAACTGTTCTGCCCATTTAAGACAGAGATGATTTGGTGTGGACTGGTGAGGATGACTACAGGGGTCCAAGAAAGATTCCTGCTCTCTCCTGCCCCACCCTGCTTTCCTAGTAACTTCACTTTGGCTATGTCAGCATAAGGGGTGGTAGCTTACAGTGCAACTCCTCTGAGAAAACTAGTCTTAAACAAGTAAGCAGGAACAGTACAGATGCTCATATAAGCAGGTGCCTTATGAAGTATGACATAAAAACCTGGCTGAACCCAATCTGTGCTGTCACTGGAGTAAAGTGCTCTGCTTGCAGCAGCTTAACTCATTTGAGCGCTGATTTTCCTGTCACGTCGAAATCTCAAGAAAAATTGAGTATACAGCATGCAGTGTTACAGAAACAAACCCAGGCAGCATGAGAAAGATGGGAAAAAAAAAAAAAGAAAGCTAAAGATATGATAGAAAACTATTTTAGGAAACGTATCACATTGCACTACTTCAGTCATCAGTTTTGACTTGTCTTCATTTCCATCTCATCCAGATTAGTGGAAACATGACCCATTCCCTCCCTGTGGGATGCCACAAAGCAGAGTTTCCTGACTACTTTCAGATATTCCCACGCTTATTCTAAGGCAGAAATTCTTGGACTCTTCCTCTGATTGTGCAGATCAGCCACGCCTCTCCTCAGGCCTCAGCTACCAAGCAGAGGAGTTGGTGCATCCCGCTCCCGTTTGTATTTAAAATAAACATACTCATCCGTACTTTGAATGCACACATAATTAATTCATATGCTTCTGCTGGTATGCTTAATCTTCTCTCCACCCTGTAACTAACTCACTCTACTACAAGATCTGGGCGAGAACCTATGAGACCTACGCTTCCCAAGGATATGAAGCAACCATTCTCCTCTGCTTTAAAATCCAAATTTCTGCCTGGGTCCTCACAGAAGGATCCCCGATATGTGGTTCAGCAGAGATGAAAGGCTCCAGATTCAGCTTTATACTGTCTTAAGACTGCCCTGTCACTTCTCCTCCTCTAGGCCTGGCTGCTGGCAGCTGACTATTCTCTGTTCAGTGAGCCATCGCCCCCAGCCAGAGTTTTGGTTGCTGAGACCTGCTCAAGCCATGTGTCTGATCCAGCATAAGCGACTACAGACTGAAGGGTTGACTAGTTTCACACTACTCTGCTACGTGTTACAGGCAACAGCACACAACTTGGATGTTGCTCAGGGTTTCCAGTTGCTTTGTGCAAAAAAAATGAAATACAGCAGGAAGGTGTATATATGCACTCAAAGATTATGCAGCGCATCTTATGTACATGCCATTAGTAACACTACTTCCCAAAGTGAAGCAAATTCTCTCCCTAGACTAGCAGACCTGGGATCCATGATCACTGGGAGCTACTGTCAGTCCAATTTACATAAAGCCAATTTGTTTTGTCATTTAGGGTCTATGAAGTACATTCAGCAGCATGCATGGAGGAGCACTACTAAAAGAGCACTACCACTGTTTTGATGCTATTTTGAATTGGGACAAAAAATGTAATCTTTTGTGCTTTGGCTTTTCCAGCACACACACAACACAGGAAAAACAGTGGAATCTTCTCCATAAAAATATGTGGCTCAGTTAAAATAGCTCCTAATCATTCATCTTCAGGGATACAACATGCACAAGGAAGTTGTATCTTTTTAGTAAGGAAAACAAATTTCAGTGGTTTTTTCCATGTTTTTTTTTTCCCTGAGCATTTCCCCAATACCTCAAGTACTAGCTATTCTTATACCTTTCCCAGACCACAAGGAAAAAAAAAAAAAGGAAAAAAAAAAGGCAAAATAAAAGCCAAACAAAATACAAGAGGAATTGCCAGGAATGAGGAGTACAATCTTATTTCCATGTTTCTCTAATAGATTAGTAATTTGTTGGCAGTGGCTTTGACAGAAAACAGATGGATGCAGCATTAAACACAATGAATGCAGCAGATGCTAGGCCAGCCCACATCAGCTGGATGTGTCAGGGAGCCAAGTTCAAGAGCCCACACTTTTCAAGTGGGTACAAGCCTGGCAACAGTGGCTGCACAGTACTACTGAACAACTCCTCCCCTCCATATCTGAGGGATTTTTGATTCCAACTCTCCTTTGGCAGACTAGAATTGTACCCAGAGAGACGACATCTCTAATGCATGAGAAAAAAACAATGCTGTAACAGGAATCAGGAGGAAAAAAAAAAGTGCAATGAAGATAAAGTATAAAAAAAGCTGACTAACAACCTGCCAAAGACAGATGTTCATACTTACTGCTGAAACTCTGGTCCACTTTGTTCAGGTTTGCTGAACAAAGTGCTCTGAGATGTAGCCATTTCTAGGCAAATTGAAAAGAGGGAAATTTGAGAACTACCTGTTAGTTTTGCTCTCTGCTTCAGAGACACAGATCAGATTCACCACTTCAAAAACAGCATCTTAGAATAGTTCTAGAATTTAACCATCAAGCTACTCTTCTACAGACAATTTAAATGTGTTGTTTTGAATTCCTCTGAACTATTTTACCTAGAGGACATCAGTAAGATACAGTTGATATTTAAGTCTTAGCTTCACAGACTCTTGCATATATGGGTCTGGATTCAGAGGTCCAGACTCTCAAGATACACAGGATATCTCATCCTTAAGATGCTACCTTTTTAATTAAAATCTAGGATTAAAATCAGCAGGAACCACACAGCAAAGTGCTTTTGTGAAATGAGTCCAACATTAAAAGCACGAATACTCAATTCATACCACTTTATCACAAGCAAAAGGGGGTTTAACTTACAGTGAAGCTCTGAGGTTGTGGTTCAAACAAATTCAGTAGTGATTTCTCTCTTTGCTATACCCCAACAGAACAGCTTCACTGCTGAATTGAGTAGGAAAAGTTAGGAAGACAGGATGCATTTCTGAGACATTTTACTGACTCACAGGAAGCTTTTCTCTGCCCCAGTCTTAAAAGATCCAACTGACTCTGACATCTGACTGCTCTCTAGAGTGCATTTAAGGGACATTTTGCTGTGCCAGCAGTCTCAAGCTCGGGTCTATGACCCGAGCTTCATTAGGCCTCAAGCTAGATGTTGTCCAAATACAAACCAAAGAGATTCTTACAGCAACAACTTCCATCTTCACTCTGCATTTTTTTTTTTTTTAATTCTTGGGGACAGGAGAATGCTGGGATTAAATAAAAATTTAAAATTAATCTTCTGAACTGCATGCCTGTGTTGTATCCCAGACACACAGAAGTGTAGAGCCAAAGCCATTTATTATTTTTGTAGGAAATAGTTTCACAGAATTGGACTAGGACCCAGTACGGAACTGCTTCCTGGGAAAACATATTCTGCTCTTATTATAGTTCTAAGTGTCATGTAAACACATGAAAATCAAATAAATCAGCCATAGGCATGAAATGGATCATTCTGCTCTCATCAACTGGGGGCTAATACTTCCAGTCCAAACTTAATGGTGTAATCTTTACAATCGTGAGCAATTCCACTGCACAGAGGACACTAGCAATTGTTTTCAGAACAGGACATAGTGAAATCCAGTATTCAAAGCTCAGTAGATCAAAAGCTTAGTGTCCAGAATGCTTTGATGCATATATGCATATATGATACATATACAAGTAGTCCTGTCAAATCCAGCCTAAGCTTAACAATATTCTGGAAGAAGGCCTATGTGAACAAAACATGGAAAACAAATAAGATCTGTGAGAATTACTTTAGTTTAATAATTTAAAAACTTGGTGTCAACCCAGGTAATTTTTAACTCATTTCCTATTTTGGCAGAAAAAGGCAAATGGGATAATATTATTATATATTCATCATTGCTGGCATATGATTACGCTTTGTAATAGAGTATGTTAAGAGTGCAATTATGTATTACTTCCATTTAAAAGAAAAAATGCTATTAAAACATTAAGTCCAGGTAAACACATAACTTGGAAATATCACTATCTTCATCCCTGGATTTTATTAATGGTTAGATGAACCTGGTGAAAATGTAGTATTCTTCTGGTCTAACTGTTACCTATAGAACTGAGAGTCTGCAAGACCCTAATTTTATGATGACCAGTGCACAAAATCACTGGTACTTTCCAAGCACTGGCAGAAGAACATGGTTTTCATCCATCACACAATTCACCAAACCCTTCTGAAATGGCCTGTTAATGACAATGATGCTCATTTTCTTCCTGTCCCTCAAGTTCACTTTTTAATAGCAGTTTTTTCCTGACCATGACCCATAAAACCATTACATAGGCACTTTCATCTACAGAGGGAGGAAAAGAACTGCTGAACTCAAGCAAAAAAAGAAAGTAGTATTTGGCGTGTTACTTAAATGCATTGATTTAGTACAAAAACCTTTCCATTCAATCAGTGTGGATGGCTAATGTTTTACTGCACTTGACACCCACTATTCCCATGGTTCAGAATCTCAGCAGCAGCAGTACAGTTGGAAGTCAGGATAGCACATCATAAATCCACTGGATTTTTTACCAGTTAAGCTAGTTGCTCACTGTGCAGATAAAAATAAGCACTCGGACAGCATTTTATGGCCACAAAATGTTTCTCAAATAAAAGGAAGGCACCAGTCAACTGGAGTTAGGTAATTAATCTTCACCCATGGCTATAAGGCATTACTAACCCCATTCTACAGTTAAGGAAAGCAAAGCAGAGGAATGAATTACTTGCCTAAGTTGAAAGATGATGTAAATGGCAGAGCCAAAATTAGAAACTGGGAAATCTTGGCTTGTAGCCCTGTGCTCCGAACACTAAACCAAACGCTACCCAGAGATGAAACAGAAAGGAACATTGCATAGGGCAGCAAGGCTCCTTGCAAACAAACATCAGAACTAGTTCTCAGAAACTCGGGAGACTAAAATAACCATCCTTGCTAGCATGGGAGAGTCATTGAGCCCTACAGAAATTCCCATCACTGGCCCAAGTCCTTTCTGAGGCTTTTAAGTAAGAAAGCAATAGTAGGAAGTGCTGAAATAGAAAAGCTTCTTTATGTACCTCTAAAGAAAATATTGACCCTTATATATTCCATGGCTTGACTTGAACTTCATCATACCCCTAAACAGATGCATACTTTATAAAGGTTATCCATTAAGGGCAAAACAATAGACAAGTTCAAGGATGTCCAGGGCCAGAAATCATGTATTCTATTTTTGTCTTACTCCTCCACCAATTCTGTCAAACAAGCAAAATAAAAGGAGCTGTCTCTCTCAGTCTGAAGGGTTAGTTAAGATTCACAAACCATATGCATTAGAGCTCAATATTCTATTTCCACAGTAGCCACTGTATTATTATGCTTGCTAGAAGACTTTACTCTCAAAGTCACCACGTAATTTCAGGTTGGCCTTGGGATTTCATCCAAGAAAAGAAGTCCTATTTTGGAATCGGTGTTGTGACCCTTATTCCATGCTTGCTCAAATGCAGTCTCATCACAGAGATTACATGCTTGGGCTCCTAAACAATAGACCTGGCAATGCCACAGATTCATCATTTCCTTGCCTAATTTAAGGTCACTATTTTTATACAGAGAAAGGTGCTAATAAAAGAAACAGCTTCTCCCACATGGTGCAGCTCCACTTTTGGACACAGATTTATTTGTTTATGATTTTTTTTTACAGAGAGTGTCGTGTGTGTGTTTTTGTTGTTTTTAACATACCTACTCACATACACGAGATATATATATATATATTTATATACACACACATTATTGTATCTATTACCAGCAAGCATTTTACCTTGTGGTCCATACTGGCTTATCTGAGGCCCATAAGTACCACTTGAATTACTCTGCTGAAAGCTACCAATTCCAGGATGCACTTGACCTCCAGGTGAGGGGTGTGGTGACATGGAAGGTCCAGTTTGTTGAGGTCCATATTGTGACATTTGGGGGTTCCTCTGTATGCCTGCCATAAAACCTATAGGGAGAAAAGCACCAAAACAAAAATTAATATTCAGGTAACTGTTCTTTATTTTTAAAAAATCTTTGGAATTAAAATAAACCAATCCTCTTCAGTTATCTCAGACTAAGAATACCCAGAAAACTGCTGTTGTTCATACAAACAAAACCAAACATACCTCCAACCCAGCAATGATGCCTCAACCACCAAAACCCATACATAAGGTTTGAAAACCTGTACTTGTAAACGAAGACGGGGCAGTCCTCCTTAGTTACAAATGGGTGTTAATTTTAAAATTAAACAACATTTAGGGAAAAAAATTAATGGCAATTATATGCATTACTTAATTAGCAGTACTAGGGAATTTGCCTGATGACTTATGGTGGGAATATCACATCCTCCAAAATTATACGTCGCTACCAAAATGCCTCACTTCAGCATATAGAAACCCACTGTAAATACTCCTCTACTGCCAACAAACTCATCACAACTAAAATTTACCTCTATGTGAAGACTAGTCATACTAGCCAGAAATAACAGCTGTTTTGTTAGTATTTGTGCTCTAGGTCCTTCTTCCATTCC
The DNA here is from genome assembly GCA_013400175.1 of Phainopepla nitens. NCBI lineage: Eukaryota > Metazoa > Chordata > Aves > Passeriformes > Bombycillidae > Phainopepla > Phainopepla nitens. The sequence continues at coordinate 256,321 of VXBQ01013009.1, read as the reverse complement.
TTCCCCTGCACATTCCATTGCATTCTCTCCTTCTTCCCTTTTGTAAATGTATTAATGAATCCAAATTTAATTTAAGGTTCAGAAGCTATAGCAAAAGACCTGGTGAAACAATATCAAATTTAGAAGCTTCACATGAAGGAACGGAACTAAGCCTATTCAATGAAGGAAGAAGAAGGTTTCGTGGTGGGGTTTTAAAGTTTTCATGAACTGGGAAAAATCCTGCAATCCTGCCCATGAAACGTCTATATAGGGATGTTGGTTTTCTGATGTTTTATACCCTGAAAGGTTTTAGTGCTGTTTCGAATGTTGAAGAGTATGTGCTGGCAAAATTTAGGTTTTTCTTTTTATTTCTGGAGGAAATCCGCTTATATATATGTTCTGTTCACATATTAAATTTCATCTTTCCATTTCCCTGCAAGGCAAAACCCACGCATACCACAGGCCAGCTCTGGCTGTGCTGCCACTGTGCTGGGTGAGGAGGGAGTCCCATGTGCAGCACACAAGGATGACTCTCCCACAGGGCCGGGGTGTCCTCCCACTGGTTAGCACCAAACATCACCCTCTCCCTCTCCCCCAGACACTCAATGCCTGATTAATGAAGAGAGGCAATTTTTTCTGAGCCATATCCAGACATGTGATCAAATTCATAACTGAAAACATTGAGGTGCAGGCTGTAAGGAGAAAAACCAGGAGACGAGATGACTTTGCACCCCTTGTGCCCGGTTCTTTCATGCTATGAACAGCTCAAACCCATATTGTGCTAAAACTTCAACTGCAAGACTTGGCAGAATATGCATCAATTTTCCCTGATCTTTGTGCAAGCTCCAAGACAAGGAACATGATCACACCTGAATGGCAAAGTCAGGGCCTGGCACTTGCTCTGGAGGTAGAGCAGAGATTGACACATGACAAAGCAAAAAACTGGGTGCAAAATGGCAGCTGGTCTGTATGGGTTGAAAATCTTCCACACTTCTGCAAAGGAAAACTTGCATGACCTTCTCCATTTAGCTTTATTTTGAAACAGACCCCCTGATTTTTAAAACAGTTCCACTCTGGGCACAACTCTCATTACAAAGCCTTTACCTTCTGCTAACAGTGCTCTGAGTAATTCAGAAAGCTAATACAATTGTATGCCTGTACAAAATAAACACCCATGTTCCTGACACACACCATATATATCACTCATGTAGGACCCATTTGAATAAAAAAATTTGTACTGGTGACACAAAGATTGTTATTATAAAGATAGTAAAGTTACTCCTGTGTCTAGTACAGAAGTGAGGGGTTTTTTTCTGTTCAGCTATAAATCTATATGAGGTAACTTTCCAAACATTGTGCTAGTGATTAAGGTTTTTCAGCCCCATTATTATTGCAAGCAGTACTTTTTTTACCACCACAAGGAAGGGCGACACACTGAACAGCTACTGGTACAGTAATTTCCAGTAGTGATGCAGAGGGACTGCTGGTTGTTGAAGCTAATGGAGAACACGGACTAATGTCTAATGAAAAACATGGAGATTATCAGTTTTAACTAGCTCTGCTGTTGTCACAAAGACTTCTCAAGGGACCAGAGTAAAAAGTAAAAATAAGTGTTCCTACTCAAATGACCTTCTTCAGTAAACTCCTACTTATTAATTTCAGATACTGTGGAATTGACTGTACAGCTACGTGTACAATCATAAATAAAAAATGCCAGGAAGAGAGTGGGACACTTGTGTCCAACCAGAAAAGCCTTCCCACTCGGTCCTAGTAATCTTATCTGTATGACTTCTGCACACCGTCCCTTGTCCTGCCTTATCCGTGCTCTGGGCTGTGGCTCAGGGAGCACTGGCCAAAACCAAGCCAGGGGCATGCCAGTAGCTCAAGAGCAGAGATAGCTGTGTGATACTACTCAAACTCATGCTCTAGCCTTAGTTTAATAAAGATGTTGATTAACACAACAAGAAAGGAACACACTCCTAAACTGCTTTTGATGTGAAGCATGAGTTTCATCATCTCAGAGGGTGTAGGATTCCTCTCAAATCAAGGTTGGCTTTGCTATCTTCTCTAGAAGAAAGATGAAGAATTAAGGAAAAGGAATCCTGAAATCCAGGAAGAATATCTATGCTATATTATATTCTGTTACTGTCTGTAGGTTACACAGAAGCACGGTGTTAAAACAGGACATGCTCTAATTTCCTTCCAGAGAGCAGAGGACTCCTTTCAGCTACAGATGAGACGTGGAGTAGCAAACAACAGTTCTTACTGGGATCTGGATTCTGTTACAACATTGAGGAGTCTATCCTCATCAACCTCCATGACAGCCCAGTCAACATCCAGAGATCAGTGCACGAGTTTAAGGTGTTTTGCATATATGCAGAAAGCTCAGATGTCTTAGAAAGAAAAGGGTTCCCAGTCAATACATTAACATTCATGCATCATCAAGAGAAAAACATCAGTTCTAAAAATCTTATCAGAAATGAAAGGGAGCAGCTGGCATACATTCATTTCTCCTTATTTACACACATTTTCCCTAGTGTTCAACTTCATTTTATACAAAAAGAAATAAATTCTGTTTCCAGAAAATTAGATCTAAGATAAAGTTTTCTTCCGTAAAGAATGGAAGTAGGATTACATTAGAGGTGCACTGGAGTACTGGCAGTGAAGTGATTCAACAGCCAGACTCCATTTGACATGTCAACCCCTGTGACAACAAGGTGGGTTGTTTTGTCTTTTAAACTGCTAGGAAACAGCTATGAATTAAGCCTTTAAAAATTTCAGTGGCAACATACTCATCAGTGAACAAATCTACTCCCTTACCTTAATATTAATGAAAAAGAGAGGTAGAGGTGATGCTTTACTTGCCATCAAAACAAAAGATTACTTATTGAAAAAACACTTGAGTGGGTTTTGGCAAACTTAGCTATTTCAGAAGTAGCTGAATAAAGTGACCCTGTCAGAAGCATTCTATACATTTTTCAGTTAGCTTTTATACTACACTTACATATGTGAAGAATGACTGTATTAAAAACCATTTTAACATTGCAGAAGCATCTTTACAGGTTTTTTTTTTTTTTTGTTCTCAGTGGAAGAGTAGCATACCATTAACAATTATCACACCATAACAAAAATAAAATATGTTTGCATGCTCAAATTGAACATATATAGAGAGTTTAAAAATGGTCAGGTAGCATTTTATTTTTCTTCTTTCTTTTTGGCAAAACACAGAGAAAAAAAATAAACCAAGCAATGCTTATGATAGAAGTGTTTCTGCTTCTTTGATGAAGAAAAAGAAAAATGAAGCTTCTGTTGTTCTAAAGAGCATTAACACCTGGTAATACACATCATATAGCTAATATCATCTATGATGCCTTTTTAAAAACATTTAAAACCTTGTCTTTCCCTCAGGCATATGTATACACAAAACAGATACACAACAGTAAATTACTAAAGCTCCATGAAATTATGCACTAAGGTTGTCTTGCTTACATTTGTACATTGACCAGTACAAACCCATCTGTTTCTGGAATACTATCACCTTAGCACTACCCATGAAGAACACCTACTGAACATGCTGGGTGCTGCTGTAAAATCTCAGATGGATTATTTTGATATTTTAAAATCTTGGTTTGAATATGAAAAAACCTTACAGAAAAAAAGAGGCTCAAACAAAAAGGAAGTGACTGCAAAGGAACAGATTATTGCATATCAGCTGATGGACAGCAACTGTCTACTGGCACACACTTGACCCACGGTCAATGAGATGTCTTTTGATTTAGCCAGGAGCAGTCCATCTATTTTCATGAATGAATTAAACCTGAAAACATGTGCAACACTTACTCATTTTAAGCTCACAAAAACTTTGGAGTTTACAGTGATAGCAGATCATCATTAACTTACACATCTGATAAATAAAAAATGAGGAAAGGTACAATGTGCAAGAATATATTGTATGAAGAAAAAGACCCAAGAAAAAATACACTGGGCTACGGCTCTTTCTAGAGGGGCATGCTTAATGACAGAGCTTGGGACCAAAACAACTGAGGAACCTTTCTGAGTAAGGAACAAGGAAGTTCCCCTTGTTCAAGGACAAGAAGAAAGGGCTATTACTAGCTAGACAGGCTTATTACTCTGAAAATCATGCAATAAGAAAGTAGAAACAGATTGGGTGCATACACTGATCATCAACTAATTAGAGGAAAATAACATAAAATCTTGTACTTATGAATCAGCTCAAAAAAATCAAGTATGTGAACAGATATTTTCCACTACCTCTAAAGGAAAAACTTGTGTGTGGGGAGAAACATAGAAATTTCCAATGCTTGGTATTTTAGCAAGGCACTGGTCAGTACCCTTGAGAAAAAAGAGCAAATGTTTGCACACCCATGTCACAAGTTTTTGGCAGACTTTCCTTACTCAGGCGGTGGTTTGGGCTGTATCCACTCTCTCAGGATTTTCACCAGAGTACACAACAGAACCGCGACGGATCTAAAGCAGTGACTCCCAAATCTAGCTCATCTGTGGATAAACAACACTGAGATAGACATGCCAGGGTAAAGCTACACACATGAAAAGCATTATTCCGTGATTTGGCACCCTGTTAGCATGGCAGGGTGCTTAGGAACATCCCAGTCACACTGAAACTCTGCCTAGCCCACCCGTTTCAGATGGCACAGACAGCTCAGGAAGGCTTTGGACTGGTAAACCATGTCTGGGTTTTTGCCCAGCTAAACACATCCACAGTCAGCACCCTCAGAGCACTGCAAGGAAATATCCTACAGAACACAACTCACACGTTAATTAAGTGTTCTAGTAATTGAAAGAATTGGTTATTCTCATGTAAGTCTGTGATACCAGAACCCTAAATAGGCAACAAGGTTGTCTGCAGATGGTACTTGAACAAACATCTTCAAATGGTGTGGTCAAACCTGGAGACGAGTGGCTTACAGACAGCAGGAGCTAAGAAAAGACTGTTGCACCATTGCTTATGGGGGGCCAGCTCTACCTGGCCATAAACTACTTAATGTCACTGGCAAAGAATGGCGTGGTACTTACCCCTAAGGGGCTACTTAAAATAAACACGGAAAAGGACAGAGTGAGAGAGATTTAGGTACTGGAAAAAATCTAAGCAGACAAAAATGTTATACAGGTCTAAACAAATAACAGCAGTTAAGAAACTGGTGGATGTTCGACCCATGTACCAGAAAATAAACCAAGTAAATCCAGTGAAATCATGTGGCATAAAAAAACTCTGGTATCTAAAGCAAGCAGGCACAAGATTTCTTTACATTCGAGATATCTCAGATCTTATTTTCATTTTCCAGAAAGCAAGCTTATTAACACATGCCCAGCTAGACCTATATTTGACACACACAAAGCATCTGACTTGGCAATACACACCGCAGGGTGATGGGTTGGTAAGCATCAGTAGCTGAGCTTGCAGTGTCAATCTCATTTAGACGATACAAATACTAATTCTCAATATTTCTGTCCCGTTAACAGGCAGATAAAAGAAATACTAAATCAAATAAATAAAATACCTGCACTACACCTACACTATATCTTTGGATATAATATTTTATAAAAGCTATAATGCATTTAAAAACTAATTTCTTTCTCCAGTCACATTATATTAAAAAAAAAAAAAAAGTCCCAAACTGTTTTTAGGAGAAAGTTCTTTGAGAAAAAAGAGCAAACGCTTGCACATCCATGATACAGTTTTTGGCAAACTTTCCTTCCTCAGACATTCACTCTCTCCGTTCTTCTGAGAACTCTTCTTCTTCTAATGAACTACTCCTCTTCTAATTAGAAGTTCTTGTAATGTTTCTCCATTAACCATGAAAAAACGTAATCAAGTTTCTACACTGAGCTCTTTTCTTCAGCCCACATGAAAAACCACATAAACCTTGCCAGCTTCACCAAGCCCATCAGAGCACCACTAAAACCATCTGAAGTCCTCTAGGCTAGAAGTCCTCTAGGCCTAGTCCTCTAGGCTAGGCAACAGTGACATGATTTTCCTTTGGTATCTGCACAATTTATTTTCACAATGGCATCTGCTAATATCTGCAGTACAACCACCATATTTCTTCACATCCATTCAACAAAGAACGTTTCTTTGCTTATGTGAAACAGCAGTAAAGGAAAACATCACCATAGCAAAATTAGGATTTCCTGCAAAGATCACTGCAGTATTTCTCATTTCCACAAAACGACCAATGTTCTGTTTAAGAAAAAGTGCTGGACTGGTTTTATTTTTCTTTAAAATTATTTTCTTATTATGCTTTAATATCTATCTTACAGTCTCCTCACTGTTTATTTGTCTGACTGCTTCTCTTTACAATGTGAATAGCTTTGGGGAAGAGGGAAACTAATGACCTAGCTAAGGTTTTAACCCAGACCTCCTAGTGTTTTACCAGCTGTGCTATTAGGTTAACTGGCTGAATCTCCTCTGCTTCTCTCTCTGATATTACAAAACCCAGTCTATGTATAGCATGCAATAATGTTTAAATTTTTCCCACCCCTAAACCTCCCTCTGCTACTGCCTAGCCTTGAAATTCATATAATCTATCATTGATAAATTAGAATCTGGGGAAGGATCAGACAGATTACCCAGATGGTAGCCGGGGAAGAAATATCCAACCTTTCCTAACGCAAACCTTGCATAATGCTCTCTGATGCAAATTTTAAGTGCTATACTGAGGACAAAGAAGGAAAGACATTTGTGGGGATGTTCATGCACAGACTAAATAAAAACCACATTGCTCATACACCATTTTACACATAATTTGTTACTGTAATATACCTTACACAAGATGCTTTTACTATGCTACTTGAAAAATCAGGGTCACAGCGACCTGCAGTACAAAAGTGCCCACCCTGCCCTCCCAGCAGCCCCCAAAGGGAATTCTGTATTTTAGCAGGTAGCCTGAGCTGCTGGAATTAATCTTAGCAGCAACATGAAAAACCTGAGGAGTCTGCTTTGCACAATCAACATTTGTCTTAAGTTTCGCTAATAATGTGCACACTTCGGAAAACCATGGAGGAGAGCAAGGAAGGAACGGCATTTTATAATGTGTAATGTGCAAAGCCTGCAGGCTTAATGGTCTAAATTTCAGGTTTGAAAATTTTACCCTCCCCAGAGATTGCTGTTCAAAGGTTCCCTGAATCAACTCAGATCTTCCTTTTCATGAAGTAAATATATTGAATATTTTGTGGACAAGACAAAAATATACATGATGCGTCTTCTGTGGCACAAATGTAAAATAAATAATATTGTTTCTTTCAAAAACACAAAATCAGTGTGTTGTCCTCAGCCCCAAAATACCTTTTCCTCAGTCTTATTTTTACAATGATTTATGATTTGACTGATTTTTTCCTTTCCTTGATTTGCAGCTGTTCCCTGATGAATGTTTATTCTTTTGGGATCCTTTGGGATGGTAGGAATTATCCAGTGTTAGCTATTAATATATACATTATACAGATTTCAACTCACTGTCCTGTATATTAATTTAAAAAGACATAAAGAGTCTTAGATCAGAGGTTGTTTATCTTTACAGAAGCTTCATAAAAAGGTTAACTTAGGTACCGACGAAGTAGAGTGTCCTGACAACCACAGTGGTGTTGAACAGGCAGACCACGGGCAGCTCCCAGTTTATGTGCCACGATGGGAAGCTCTCCCACGGACAGGGATCATACCCAGTAACTTTGCATCAACTGTGTGACAGCAACATTGACTGTCTCTCTGTCAAGCTCTTCATCAGTAACTGCTGTAGCTTATCTTGCTCCCTGAGCCCAGAGGCAGGGAATTTGATGGCTGCCTAATGAAGTCAGTGGAAACTTTTCTATTGAGAAGTCTCTCTGCTGGCAACTATATAAACTCTCTCAGAATAAGTCAATTCTGCTCCCTAATCTCAAAAAGAGAATCCCCAATTTAGTTTAAAAAATGAAATAAAGATTCAACTCCAAGTATAACAAGATTTAACATCAGCAAGAAGAATGCAATGACCAGCTGCTAGTATACAATATTTATTTGCTGAGACCTGACTCTGGGTTTTGATTGTACAGATATTATTACCTACTTCACATCCTACTTCTGCAGTTTTGCTGTCTCCCAGAATGGCTTATCATATGTAAATCATACCCTTTTGTCCTTTGATTCTTCTTGCAGATGGCCTGCTGTATATTTAGTACAGGCCACAAATAATCAGATCAACCCAAAGCTGAGACTGGCTGGTGTATGTCTGAAATCCAAGCACAGTCTGGAACCAGCATCCTGAAATGGCCATCACCTTCTTTAAGAGTTAACTTGTTTTGGCAGAGTAACATAATTTCTAATACTTTTGGGCAAGAAAAACAGGTTTTCCTAAAACTCGAGAGACAGACACAAAACTATGCACTGTACAGCTCAGAGAGAAAAACAGTAACTTTTTATCCCAGTGACATTGATGACTAATCAAAGTAGATATATTGTAAGCTTTTTTGCCGTGCATTGCTAATCAAAATAGCAAAGAAAAATAGCATGTACACATTTAAAAAACCTGCTTATCACACTGACACTACATTTCAGTGCACTTCCGCTTTTACAATCCAATTAAAAATACAGAGGAAAAAATTAATTATGGTCTGATATTTTTTAAAGGCTGTCAATAAATTTAGCACTCATTAGTTGAGAAAGTAATGTAGCTTTTTGAGTCACCAAAAGAGCTTAGTGCCTGGCTCTACTGCATGGCTCTGTCTTCACATACAGACTTGCTCTGTGTACTCCTATGCATCATGTTCTTACTTCATCACGTGCCTTGAGATAAAAAAGGGATGTTTTACAGAGCCAGTGTGACAGTTTCAGCTAAAACCTGCTTTTCTCCTTACATGATGCACTTTCTCTGCTTGTTGAGGGCACAATTCCTCTAATCCCAGTTTTCTGGGCATGATTTCCACCCAGCCTGGCAGAGTGTTCCTGCACACCAGACAGAGCTCAGCTCCCAGCACTGACCCACCTGGAGAACGCTGTGTGCAGAAGAGGCACTCAAACATACCTGTGGCTTTGCACTCTATGCATGTCTCAAGCATCTTTCTTTAAGAGCCCGAAACACTTCAGTCTACATCAAGTAAACTTATTACCAAGTCTGATTTAACCTTAAGTGGTGTCATCGTTAACATGGCAAGCAGAAGAATGTTAATGACAAGAATAATTTTATTCTCTAGCTCCTCAGTGCTCTGAATAGATCCCAAATCCCCAAATGAGAGCAGAAAACGTATTCTCAGGGAAAAAGTCTTTTTAAGATCTAAAAGCAAACTACAGTATCTTTTTTGTTGCAATAAGAATTCTTTGATCTATTTTCTTCCTTCTGGTTTCTCTTTTTAAGAAGAAAATAGATTTCAGGGAAAAGAATCTCTGCCATCCAATGTCAGTATTAAGTCGCAAATCTGATCAGGAATTGTAGGTGTAAAACACCTGATTGGTATTCTGTGTCTTCTACACTAGCAAAAACATTTATATTTTGTTAGAAGAAAATGCATGACAGTGGAATTTATGTAATGACTATGTACAAATAATCATGCCCAGAAAACAGTTAAAGGGGAGAAAAATACCTGTATGAAATCTAATGGGTAAATTAGGAAATTTTAGTTACAGGAATTCAGTTGCCACTTAGTGTTTGTAGGGAAGCACAAAGAGAACATCAAAATGCCTGATCACATCCCATCTGTTACAATCTCTTACTGGATAACATCTTGACTGCCAAAAAAGCTATTGAAATTTACTACATTGCAGCTACTGATAAATATCACTTCTGTGAAGATCTAATACTAAATAAGGACAAGATCTGAGGATAAACCTTACAAGCAGCAGTGTCAAAAAGATCCAAATTTTGCTTAGTGTAACACCTGTACTCTTAAGAGCATGCAGTTTCTTACTCCTTGTCCCCAACTGTGATATGTTTTTAATAGCACACACAACTGTACAACACTCCTCAAAAGCTGGATGTCAACAACAGAACGAAATAAAAGCAGAACAGAAAGAATGACATAAAAAAGGAAAAAATTAAAAGGTACTAGGAGAAGGTGATGGAGAAGGCAGCAACTTCTTTTCAACAATTTTGGAGGTGATTACTCCAGGCACTGTCCACATAGATCTGACAGGCACAGAATGCTGCCACGAAACTGCCTGCAGCAATGGAATACATTTTCCAGCACATCACAGCAGCTGCAACGGCATCAATTCTGCTTGCAATCCATGTCCAAAAAGAAAAGTTCTCAGTGGTCCTATTTCAGCATATCTCAAGGACTAATTAAATCCTCATTACTATCTTCTAATTATTCCAGTGCTCTGGGATTTTACTCCACAAGTCCCCAGTGGTGCATTAGATGAAAAGGGTTAAATAACCTGTGTTGATTTTGAGACTCCAGATCTATTTCAGACCTTTAGCATATCATCAGCATTATCATGAATATTTAACTATGTACCGCTGTGAAAATTATAAGGGGAAAACAATTAAAGATTTTTTTAAAAATTAATTCTGACCCATATACATTTGCACTAATAAATAAGGTTTCTTTAAGTATCCCCATTATGAGAGTGCTTGCTAGAGTAATAATGTGAAGTCATTAACTGTTTTCATTAAATTCAATGGTTTTTAGGAGCTCCCAATTCACTATTTTAATATAAGACTGAAACCTGACATCTACATAACCAACTGCATAAGCATGAAAATGCTATTTCAACACAAGCAAATTTTCTAAGCTTTTTCAGAATTACATAAGGAACCATTCATTCCTGCAGGGGTAGAAGTGCCTATTTCAACATTATTATGACAAATATTCTCCTAACAGTGCTTGAAGAGGTGAGTGTTCATATAAGCAGACAGAAATCTCCATTAGTTTATGAAAGTAAGAATGGGAGTATAAGCTAATGGCCAGGACAAAGGTTTCTTTTTCAGGCTGCAGCTTCAGGAAACTAATTTAGAGAATCAGTTGGGATGTGCTAGGCTTCCATTTGATCCCTAGAAATAATTTCTAACTCACTGAGCAGTTCTGGTTACTAAGGACATCCTCAAAGTACAACTTCTGAAACCCAAACAAGTAAGTAGATACAGCTGAACGTAGGGAACTCAAGTGTCTGTGTACCTCAAGTATCTGCTGAATGATTATGACACGTGAGGTATTACTGCTGCCCTACTTTGAGGCTGATGCAAAAAAAAGTTTATAAAGAGCCTTGACTTCAATAAACACAAAATATCAAACCCCTACTTTTGCTTATAGAAAGGAAAGTCTGGAGTAGGTCTATCAGAAATGGAGAGCAAGATGTGCATCCTCCTTTCTCCCAAAACCACAGCAAGTTTCAGTGACTACCTCAGTTAGTCGTGACTACACTGTCATTATGGTAGCGCCAAGTAATGGTAATTGTTGGGATTCAGCAGCAGTTAAACACACATTCTTGCTTCTCCAAGAGACTTCTGACACCAGTCTGTCTCCACAGCTGTCCGGCTCCAACAGTTCTTTAAGATGTATGGGACTTGACTTCTAGTCCCACTGCTTTCCAAGTCACATGAGCTAAGAAATAGCTTGTGTATATAAAACAAATGCAATTTCTTGCTTCTTAGGTGGACTGTGTGTTGGACCATTTCACTGATTGGCCAAACAAGAGTGGCCAGTTACCCGTTGTGGGACAAGAATGGAAGTGCCTAGAATAGCAGGCCACATTTACACTGAGCAGGTCCAAATGTTCTACAGCTCGAGCAGGACATGAAAAAATAAAAAATTATTTTTAGAAGTAAGCATTTTAATGCTTATTGCAGAAAGTATGAAATAAGCTATATAAAAAGGAATCTGAGGAGCACAAAAAAATCCAATCCCCCAAGAAACTCCTATTACTGTATACATGAAGTACATTGCTACTCTCCTACTTTCACACACAGAATTACATGTAAAAATGGGGTCATTGGTTCATGCTGCATTGCAAGACAGGGGATGTAGTCTTAGGCAGGCAAACATAAAAATCCCAGAAGAGTGCTGAGTAACCATGGAAAGCATGGTAAAATAAAATCAAGCACTTTAACAAAAAAAATAAGTAAGTGTAAACTTAATGGCTCAGGTACTGGTTTAGCATCCAAAAGTGCTACAGTTCAGACTCCACCCATTGGTCAATCTTCACGACAGCTGGTAAATAACATTTTTTTCAAGTACGGAGAGCAGAGGAATCTGCTCAAGCAATGATTAGTAGTCTTTTGTTCATCCGATTCTCTCTCTAAACAAGCAAAGAAATACAATACAAGGTGTGAAAACAAACAACATTACCTTATCCTATGGATTGTCTATGGGGTTTTTGTTTTCATTTTATTTCAATTTTTTCCCTTTTTTTTTGTTGGAGAAAGTGTATCAGTAAGGTGAGAGTTTAAATTACTGTAACAGATGCCCAAGGATCAGGTGTCCTTAGCAGCAACGATTTTCTGCTCAGGTTTTTATCAGTAAATGACAAGCACCTTCCCTTTGAGTCCCCATCATTCCCCCTCCTTCCTTTCTTCAAGTTCTGTGGAAACCAGTTCAAGCAAGCAAAGGAATCAGCTAATGTAACAGCCTTTTTAAAAGGTGAAGTTTTCCATTTCAAAGGAGCCTCTAATCAATGACAGGGCACAAAAGGGAATGCACGCATGTTTATGCAGGTACAGCATAGACTTTAAAGAAGCTTTGGGGAACATGTTCTGCAAAATCAATATGACCTAGCTAGTTACAAATTTTGAATCTCCTGCATGAAACAAATGGACATCTTGTACAAGCTGGGTCACAAGGATCATGTAACACCAGATTTTGCATATGAAGTGTGCAAAACCCGCAACATTCCTCAGCACATTTTCTCTAAGAACATACCCACAATTCTCATTGTGTAGACAAAAAACAAACTAAATCAATCTGTAAATTTCACTTCTCTCACTGTTATCTATTTGTTTGACTTCTCAATTATGGCAGCTCTCTTCTGTTTTACTTCTGAATACCTCTCTGCCTCTCCTGACCATACACTGAACCCCAGTTTTGTTCTACAGCAGAACAGAGAGGTTTGACCTTTCCAGTTCTGTCAGACCTGCCTTTAATTTATTAACTCGTGCACCAAAGCCAGGTGAGGAACACACACTGCAGAAATAATTATTACTGGGCATTAAAACATTTTATGCCAAGACTCAGTTGTCCCAGGAAATGCACACATCTTTCTGAGAATTTTGGATCTTCAAAGCCTTCATCTGATCCATTCTTGCTGCCTCGTGACATTTCTATCCCACAAAGCATCATGTATTTGTGTACAATTTGGGTACTGAGGACATTCTTTTTTTCACGAAACATGTATGTAATTCTGATTTTTTTTTAAAGGGAAAATATGTCCGTGCACTAACAACTGAGTATAAAGAATGACTGAAAAGGAACAAAACAAATCAGCATGGAATTCTGTATTTTATGTTCTCATTAATCAGCATTCCTGGAGGAGGGGGCATTCAACCCAGAAAAATAGCAAAAATTAAGACTCTCTGCTCTTTGTGAGTCCTCTTAGCTCCTCCTGGATGCTATCCCAGAAATTTGTCATTCTGTGAGTTCAACTTGTTTCACTGTGAGAAAACTTCTAGTATTTATGGTATCCCCATATGGTGCTACTTGGGATATTTCTGGAAGCGAGACATTTTAGGAGAGTTATTTATTTCATAAATAACTCCATGTTTATCACAGTTATCATGTGTCTGTTTTGCAAGCCTGTCACTGGCACATGTTAACCACTGCATGGACAGGATGCCCGGTTTAGAGCAGTTGATTGCACGTATGGCCATGCAACAAAGCTGTATTCCATGAGCTAGGGAGAAAGGAGGCGAAAAGAAAAAAGGGCTTAAAGTTAACAAAATGTAACTTTAACTTAAAAATGCTCTGCTTATTTTTGTGAGGGAGCGCCCTTTTTAGAACAGTGCTCTTGCCTGCAAGGTTTTCCATGGCAAGATTTCCAAATGTTTGAACCATTTGACTGAAACACTTGATTTCCCTTTATATTTAAAGATATTTTTATACTAGAATTGGCTAGAGGACTACTGTGTCCATGCAAAGATATCAGAGATGACAATTTTCAGAACAGTAGCAAAATCGCTCCTAGTTAGCACTTTCTCTACATCTTAATTCCAAGATAGACAATGAAGAGCTGTATTCTCCAGGACATGACTCAAGTATTTACAGAAACTGCCTTTATACCCTGGGCATTCACTGCATTTTGAGAAAACCTTGTTTTCAATCATAGTTTGGTAAAACCTGCTATTCAATTGCTCTTTCGCCGGAGACGGAAACTCCCCAAGCCTTTTACAACGAAGACTGTCATTATTTTCCCCGGGAAATGAAAATAAATACCAGGAAATCTCACACTGCTAATGTGCAACTTAAAATGAAGGCTGCATTTGGCACCAACTGAAAAAGCCCCAACACCTAACAAACCTCGGTCCTGTGGCATTGGTGACTGGCTCAAGGCAGGGTGGGAGCTGGATTCTGACTGGCTGCCAGGAGGCTGCGGTGGCATCTGACTGCCTGTAACACACAGAGAGAAAAGGGAAAACACACTTGCTTTTAGCATTTCAGTGCACAAAACCAAGCATTGCTGCATTTTTCAACCACTCAACATCAAAGACAGTACCAGCTCTATAAGGTAAAGACACAGCTCAACAGGTCTAGTTTTTTTTCATACATTTTTCTTTTTCTTTCCTTTTATTTTTTGAAACCCATGGAGGAAACATGCACAAACACATTTAGCAACAGGCATGGTGAAATGTTCAATTTCGCACTGAGCGAGTTCCCAACCTCACCAACGTGATCCAATTTATAGCTGCAAATCTCCTGACACATATTTCTGCTAGGGAGTTTAACAAAATCCAAGTCTACTGAACAATAGGGCTCATCCTGCCTAGCTTAAACTGGCCTCCAGCCAGGCAGACATGGACTGCTGCCAACAATATTACCAATGAAAAATTCGGTCAATACAAAAATGACTAACAACAACAGCTTAAAAAGTATTTCAATGAATCAGTGGTTTTAATATTGTTTGAATGTCCATGTAGAATACGGGAATAAAGAATAACATGTAGGCACATGTGGTGAAAGTGAATGTTTGAAAGAGATCCGACAGAAAAGGGGTATCTTATTATTGAAATAAAAGCAAAGGGAAGTTATTTACTGAAATAACTAGCCAGGACAGACACATCTATTTTTATGACCTTGCTCAAAAGACATTCACTGCTGTCTACCCACCCAAACAAGCAGATCACTCCCAGTGCTGTCTGTGAAGTTCAGAACACAAAACATTCCCTTTCAGTGTTAATGGATAATAAGGCAGATGTTTATTGCACTGATGCAAGCCACTCCTCTGGGTCAAGCAGAGAGGTCCATCTTACCACCCTCCCAACGCCCCAGGGGCCTCGAGCTTAAGAGTTAACCTGCCCCAGCCTGAGCAGGAGGAAGAATGAGACCTGGACATTCCCCAGGACTCCTCTTTGCTCTTGGTCTGAGACATGCTTGCCGTGACAGTCCAAGAGGCTTGAAGACTACCTCAGGTTTAGGCAGCAAATAGATACTTTAAGCATTTAGACACTTGTAGTGACGAGCACGGTATAAATAGCAGCAGACAGATTTATATCCCTCATCCTCAGAAACTGTTCAGATTGATTTCCATTTGAAATAAATGGAAAGAATAAAAACACAGGCAATAGATTTGTGCCTGCTGAGACTCATTTCCTCCTGCTCAGCAGCTGCCCCTGTGCAGTGGCAGGATCAAGAATCCTGGGGACGGTCCTGGCGCTGGGAGCTGCGCTAACAGCGGGGGAGCAGGGGCTGCCCTTTAGAGTGACCAAGGGCCCCGGGTTGGACATAAATGCAGGAAAGCAAATGTGCCTGCTCTGCCCCATCCATTTCCTGTCCCAAAGCCACTGGCTCTCAGCACCAACTCTGAAGAAAGACCAGACTGGTACAGAACAAAGAGAAAATCTTTAGAATGTGGAGTGTAACCACTGCATAGCTATTCAGACGAGGTGCTTTTGCACTAAAAACATGACAGTCAACATTACCGGGAGCAGCTGAGACAACTGTCTCAGAGATGCAAATGCTGGACCCGAGGCAGAATTGTTCCTCCAAAAGACCAAACATGCCACTCAGTGCCCAAGGCTTTGGGTTCCGTGGCCCATTCATGAACTCTGAGGCATATGACAATAATAATAATGACAAATTCCAGCTTATGTTTTGATGTCACTCAAGAGCAGGCTGTGGAGATGGTAAGTGCCTGCATTATAATGAAAGCTTTCGGCTTGACAGGAAGGATTCAGCGACTCAAGACTGTAAACAAACAGCATTTCCATGTTAACACAGGGCACTGCCACTTCCACTGTGTATGCCCCAGGCACCACTATCAGAGAGCACTTCAAGTAGATGGGAACAGTCAAAGATTACTACAAACACTTAAAAAAAAAAAAATAAAGCAGGGGTGGGTCTGACTGCACCACATAGCTCTGAGCAGGATCCTCTTCTAGGTGGATGCTTGGCAACTTTGAGAGAAGTTGTAGTGCAGAAAATATCTATGATAAGCAACATATTTTGCATATTATAGATGGTGTCTGGTTTTTTTTTTTGACATTAATAGTAACATCAGTTATCTGGCTGGAGCCTTATCCTGCACAGGCAAATGTTCAATCACACACCAGTAAAGTCAAAGTGCAAAACAGTACCTGTACAACTTTTACAAAGAAATCAGTTTCATCCACATCCTCAGTCAGTACAGACTCTGGAGTTTTGCAGATTCACTGGAATTATCAGTCTCTGCAAACATTAATGCTATTTTTTCAGTGTGCTTCTGATTTTTTTCCTTATTAAACAAAGTGTAAAGCACAATTTTTGTTTCATAAAGAAAAATTTTTTCATAAACATGACCAACTCTGCATGTATTCTAACAAGTAACAAACTTTCAAGAGAAGTATCCACTACACTAATTATCAGTGGGTGCTACAGATTATCCAGGTGCAAGACATGAAGGTACTGCATCAAAATGTTTTCAATCGAGCTGCCATTTTATTCTTAGAAGTGATGTGAAAGGTAAAAGGAGGTTAAGCACCCAAATACCTTTGAAGACTTGAACTGAACTCTTAATTTGGGTATCTAACTCCTATTGATCGGGAGCTGATGACAGGACTTTAAAACCTTTGAAGATCCTGATTGCCATGCTTTTTAAGTTTCTTTGTCATGAAAAGAATGACCTTAAAGATTTTCCATTTCTTTCCTTTAAATGATAGTAATCCTTTTCTCTTTCAACCAGTATTGCAGTTGTGTTTCTTGGAAGACACTTTAAATACAACATGAACAGATTTTCTATTTTATTAGGCAAGGAAAACTTCTACAAAAGAAAAACAACCCTTTTTCGTTTTTAAAATAACTTCTACAGCTGTTTAAGAGAAAAAAATCTTTTTTTTTTTTTTCCCACTGGCAGACAACTGTCTCCTTTGTCCCAGTGATACACAGAAGGAAGCTGAAACTGGGATGACCTTTTTCCATGTTTTCACCATTGTTGCCACATAGGTAAGATACTCCACCTGCCAAAATGCATGCGAAGTGCATAATGTTTCACAATACTACTATTATGCAAAACCACAGAAAATGCAATAATGCATGTTAAAAGGATAGAAGTTGCCATGGTAGTTCTTTCCCCTATATGTAACAGAGGAGCAAAATGCTATTCAAATTTATATAGCTATCTAGTAGAATTAGTTGTTAAAACTACTGAAACCAGCAGTCTACCTAATACAGTACCTGCTATTAAAAATTAAAAAAAAAATCAGCTGAAGAGGTAAGGGAACTTAAAAATGCATAATACTATATTTGTAAGCCGGCTTTCTCTTTTTAAATTATGTCAAATGCTTTTAAATTTTTCACTTTGAAAATCTTCACTTCAAATGGAGTCAGGAGAGGCTGCATACTACGTTTGGCAAAGATGGACTGAGAAAAGTACTAAATAGTGACTGCATTATGGCTACCGTTATGCAGTTAAATTTTATAAAGTAAATTCCTTAGGGCCAACATAGCAAGCAAGAGCAGACCTTTGATATTCTGCTGAGGAGGCATCCTTACAGTCCACATCAGCAATGTTTTAAAACATGCTGAGGGCTCTCTGCTCCCATCGCTGTAATGATACTGGAGGATGCTCGGCTGTGACACCCTGTACCAGCTGGACAATACCTTACAGAATTATGCCTGAACAACTGAGTCAAGAAAACACTTTGGTGACAACAGGTTCCCTCTGAGAAATAACCAGTTAAGTGGGGAAGGAGGAGTATAAGCACAGGAATTTTAGGGTGCAAGAGGAACTGGAGGGCGGGGGACTGATCACAGGCTGTGTTGAAAACGGAGTGCCAGGCTGAAGGAAAGGCAGAAGTTACAGATCTTGTGGGTTCTCTTTGGGACAATTCCCAATCTAATTTAGGAACTGAGAGCTATGACTGGATTAATGACATTGATTGATCACAAAGTAGGGAATATTAGTCAATACAAAAGATGATCAAAATACTACTTAAGAAGCCCTTGGGATCACCTTTTGGCTTGCAGTATTAAAAATGCAAACATTTATATACATGGATCAGAACCAGGCCTTTTGTAACTGAAGAGCTGTAGGTTGTCAGGTAGACATGGGAGGAGAAAAGGAAGGAAAAATCTGACCATATCTGTTGACTTAAAAAGGTTATAGCCTACAAATAGCTATAACCAACCATGTCATGTGGCACTCAAAAACCCCAAATTTATCACTAGGATAAATTAGGAGGATTGTTTAAAGTCGACGTAAGACAACACAACATCACTGCTGATGTGTCACTGGTGAGCCTTCACAGAGACAAACCCAGAAAGCCTAATGCAAACTGGAACAGGAACCAGCTACCAGCATGAAATGACAGGAGGCTGAAAGTGTGAGTATTATTTAGTATGACAAAAACTACAGCTGGAATATTGTGACTTCTGTCTAAAAATATATTTGAGGCTAAATATCAGGGAGGAAAAAGAGCATGATGATATTTAGGAGGATAATCAAACCATTACTGGACCTTGACACAACTTTGTTTTAGGAATAATGAGGTCCTGAAAATCTAGCGATTAAGATGAAATCTGATAAAATAACAGAATAATCATCACACAGACAATGTTATAATAAAGGCTCACAGACCAGAAGAGACCTTCTGGGTTTCAGATCCCTACATCAGAAATGAAAGAACATAAGTAGGCTTCTATATGGGAGTGTTTCAAATGAGCTTTTCAGGAAATTGGAAGTGAGGTGCAAATGACCTCAAAGGAAAGAAATCTTTCTATGGGTTGCATAAAGGGAAACTGGTCATGTGTTTTGTGTTATCTCTTTCATCTTATAAAGCCTATGACCCCTTAAGAATATTTTCTTCCTTAATTTAAGCATTGCAGCCAAGCTTCCTGTTGTATCAACAGTATTTTTTAAATTACTTACTCATTCAAGTAAAAAGCAAGGGTTGTCTGCATATCCTCTCATATTAAGATGTGCAAAATACTACAACCTTCCTCCTATCTATGCAGTAATCTGAGTGCAGATGTTTTAAAAGGCCTGAGACATGAGGACTCTTTCAGATACAGCAGCTGTGGCTGTGCTGGGATATGCAGAGTCAAACACATTCAGACCAAGCCTTCTGACTCTGCTCAGCACCACACTGCAGCTAATTAAGAACCCCTTGCAATGCTGGTACTCCACTGCAGCCTGCTTACCAAGACAATTTCCAGCTCCCTGAGCCAAACCCAGAACCTTCCTGCCTTGGAATGCTTTTGGTGGCTGGTTGAGACATTCACTGAAGGCGAGACCGCAAGAAGCTGATTTGATCCACTGCAGCAACACAAAGCTTCTGTACAAGCTTCTAAACAAGAAGCTTATCAACTTATGCCTGATTTATGGATGCTCTACACCATAAAGTGTTATCAAGACTGTTGTCAGGCCTAGCCCTGATTTTCCATATTATGTCTTAAAACGAACATATCTAGCTTCAAAGACACAAGATTCCCTAATATATGTGAATGAGTATCACAATCCATGTAAAATCAACAAGAAGTAAAAAACCGCCCTTTGCTTCTCATGAAAGTGTAAAGTTCTCAGACTACTAACACTTGAAAGTTACACTCTCACCTTCTTTTCCATTTATGTGACATCCACCAGATCAAGAATGGGGTTATGGGTGAGTTTCAAAGAAATCACTGTAATCTAAGTGCTAAATTTCTCTCAAATCTCCATTAAAAATGCAACAATGAACCAAGGGGCCTGGAGAACCCTAGCTCTGACTTTTCTCTGCACAAATGCAAAAGCATAAACATCTTTATTTCACGAGCAGAAACTACTTGTTTGACATGACATAACATTTAATTCAAAGCAAAGTTGACACTGACAGGATGAGGTAGCTACTCAATATTTTGTTTCATCCTCATTACTCAGCATGTAGTCCCAAGGTATTACCTACGGAATGCCATCCAAATGTCACCTTTACTAGAGAATAATTTATTATATTATGGACTTAAAAAAAAAAAAAGGAATTAAGTAGCTGAAACTGAGGTCTGTCAAATTAGACATCCAAGATTATTCCCAGGTTGTGTAAGCTCTGAGTAAGATATGAAGACTGTAACAAATACTCAGGAGTACAAAGTGAAATAATTGTTAGTATTGCCTGAACTGACAACGGTCTTGGTAGCAAGGGGCAAGAAAGAAAATATATTGCCCTCCAAGGTGAAAGCTCTTTTTGCTCTGGAGGGGAAGGGAGAGCAGCAGCAGACACTGCCAAGCAGGTCTGTTTCATGCATGCCCCATCCAGAAGTCACCTCCATGTTTGGACCAAAGTGAAGCACTTCTGAGATTCTGGAAATAAGCCCAAAGCAAGCTGTCAATGGGAATCTTCAGAAGCATGCGACTCACCCAAATAATGAGTGGCTTTCCAGGTTGCAGCAAACACCTGTCTGCCTGAGGACTATTCCCTTCCAACAAATTCCAAAATTCTGCTGCAAACCAGTAAGGCAGTAGAGCTCCTCAAAATTAAGGATGTATCATTTAATTACTTGCATAAGCAAAGGCATAAGTCAGTCCAAACCCAGGAATCACTGCCTCTTTATCCTCAGTAACACCCACCCCAGACCTGTAATTTCACTCTGCAGTAATGAGAAGTTTCATTTGGGGGAATCAAATTCTTTCTGCTTTCACCTCTGCCTAACTCCGCATCCATTTAATGCATTATTTCCATTAAGCTCGGGAGAGCTTCCAGCCAAGGATATTTCTGCTGGAGGCCAGTCCAGAATGGTGCAACCCAGGATAGCAACCAGTTAAATCTTTTCTAATCCCCACATTCAGAAATGGTGGCTCACAGCGGCTGGCATGCAGGAAGTGAATAGAGCAGAAAAGCTCCTATTTCTCTCACCAGGCCAAATTAATAAAAACAAAACCTGATTTCTCCTTCTCATTTTCCTATTCTTCCTGTTCCCCAATATTTTTCCTCTTTCGAACTTTTTTTTTCTTTTTTTTTTCTTTTCCTTTTTTTTGTTTCAGAAGCCTAATGTTTGGCTGTCTTCTGAAGAAATGGGCACAGTGACAGATGAAAGGCCATACTCATCGCCTAATTCAGAATAGGGAAAAACCGACTGCTGTGCATTTAAGATTCTAACAACCTTGCAATTTTGTAGAGCCGTTTTCCCCAACCCATTCTTTTGAAGAAATCTGCTTTTATTCTGTTAATAACTAACCACAGTTGCAGCAGCATGGATCCGATTAGCAGTTCTTACGCTACAAAGGGGTTTGGGGGGGAGGCTGTGAACAGGGTTGCCAATTTGTCCACCTGGGTCCCCAGAAGAAAGATTAGATGAGGTGCTTGCTCCTTTCTTCCCCACTCGCTCACTGCTCTGCACTAGACAGACCTCTTCAAAGCTCAGCCACTGATTTAATTTCTTTTTTTCCCCCTCCAAAGTCTCATTTAACTACCCCTCCACATGTTTTGCACTCTGTCACTGCGTCCCTCCAAAGCAATGGCGTGGATTGGGATGAGAGGGGTTGGGAGAGGTTGCGGGCACAGCTTGCCAGCACTTTCTCTCACACCTTTACAGGGCCTCTGAATTGCTTTTAGATTTTGAAAATTGTATTTTCTTAAATTTTTGAAAAAAGTGCCTAAGTTCTTTAGGGAATGATCCAGACCCGGTAGTCATACTGTGTTTTTTCATACTGTCCTTTTAATCCTTCCATAAAAATGGTAGTTCTGCTTGCATTTGGAGTGAGGTACAAGATTGTAAAGGGTTGCATGGATTTAGTAATCTGTAATTACTTAGGACACATTATTACATGGTTGTAGTAATTACAGGTAATGTAAAAAGCACATACTTCAGTTAGAGAAAAACCATTCTCAAATTTTTTATAAAATGTCAATTAAACAGAATATAAAATTGTAATTGATGCAAGTGCTTAATATCTAAAACAAAACAAAGGGTAGTATTTCTTTCTTCTATTTGGCTCATTTCTTCCTTCCAGAAATGAAACCTCCTCCACCACACACCTGAAACTTAAAACCTCAGAATTCTATTTACAGATCTAAACCAATTCCAAAAGGAAGAATTTTTCATTATCAGTGCTCATTCTCTAGATTGTATTTACAACTAGGAGGAGATTTTTTTTCTCTAAGCTGTTCCTCATTGTGTCACCTGCATTCAAGAGCCTGAGAAGCACAACAGATGCAGCAGACATACACTTCTAAAATTTGCCACCAAATAAAACCTTAACTCCTAACTTCAACATTGCCAAATTTTAACCAAATCACAGATCAATTTTCATTTATGATATCTGCAGTGTGAAAACATGCAAGATACAAAAGAAAGGGTGAATGTGATGTGAAATTGCTGTTTCTTATCTGTATTTCTTTCTTTCTTTTTGATCCAGGTAAGTTTAAGAATTTCTCAGAATGAGGCAGCATCAACTTGGAAGCCCATCAGGGATGGAGTTTGAGTTCTCCCTGCTCCTTCCAGCTCTCTCAAGGCTAGCAAACAGGGAAATTGGAGCAGTGCTACACGGCAATGAACTATTTAGCTAGTTCTGCCTGCTACTCCTCACACTAGATCACTGTCTCTGATTAAAGAGCATTTTAGTAGCAAAATGTATGTGCTCTCACTAATACTACCCTCAAAAGCAACAAACCCTCACCTAATCTAGTTTTTCTTATTGTGTTGTATTGCATATTACACAGCCCTGGTCTCAGCAATTCTCAGGGATGAGGGAGAAAAGGGCAAGTTGAATGCATAAAGGATAAAAGCACCTTGAGGCAAACCTGCTTCCAAAAACCATTTGGTGGGTCTGATCTCCCTAGAAGACAAGATCTATCATGCCATATTTCATCTTGCCTGACAACGATAAGCTCCATAGACCGGTGCAGAAGCGGAGCAATTATTCATGTATTTTTAATCAACCGAGAACTTTCATCTGGCGAGCTCCCTCCGCAAGGTCACACGCACCACGCGCGGCCACGTGCCTCTCATGCAGTTTGCAAACACCAACTCCTATGTCAGCTTCTGTTTGGAAGGGGGAGTATTAACATTAGCAACTCCTGGTTATATCATTTATAAACATGCAGATGTGGATTATTAAAGATTAATGCATTTTGGGATTGGTGTCGGCATTCCGTTTGTCTCACGCCGAAACCAATTCTGTTCTTCATTAGTCAACGACAACCCACATCACCCTGTTGTGGAAGAGAAATCAAAGGTGCAAGCGTGAATTGAGATAAGTGATGAAACTGATTACCAAGAAACTTAACGGCTGTAATCAATCAACACATCACAATAATTTGAGTCCACTGTTATCTGAAGATGGGGAAAAACCAGAAAAGCTTGCCAATGGAGTGAGTTGTTCTTTTGTGTTTGCTTTCTAAAAACCCACTTTGTAATGTGACTTCCCTACCTACCTACAGAGTGATGCTGTCAGAGGGCTGTTCAAATCTTTCAAGTTGCAGTTCAAGCTGCATGAATTTTGTCACTAAGGAAGAGAAAGGGTATCTTGCTTTTCATTAATTAAAAAAAAAAATTATTATCTGGAAGTAGTGAAAATGTTCTTCTTTTGAGGCACAGAATTAATTCAAGCCATATTTGCAATTGCTCAGACTCCTTCTAAGGAGGGACACACCACGTATCTGTCTAGTCAAGTCTGACACTAACTATGAAGCATGAAGGCCACTTTAAATATCTCTCACGGCAGTGATACATAGTCCACTGAAAAACTGAAAACTGCAGCAGCCTATCCCATCACAGAAACCAAACACCTTATGACATTTATGCTCTATTTTATCTAGGTATAACAACCATCTGTCAACAACAACAAAAACACACTGATGGAGATGTGAGAGACTTTTCCCATTTGCTCTCATTAATTTGCTTAGTATTGCAAGGGACAAGACAGTGAGAGACAACCTTTTAATTTATGATAAAACGCAAATTAATACCCTATTTGCCAACACAAAGAAAGAGAGACAATCTGTGTTTGTATAGCCAAATAATGACAAAATAAAACCCTCCCAAACATACAAAACCAAACACACAACACTTTAAATTTCTTGACAAAAATGTAAGCGGGTTAAGAAAAAAAAAGTTATAAAGAAATGCATAGGTTAATGATCGAATGTAAACAATCATTGTCCAAAGACTGCCTTAAAACATACATCTAAAACTAACAACAAACATACCTGTCAAATCTTGGCCACCGTAGTTAAGGATATTTGAATTTTGTTATGCGAAGCAGAGCACATGCATAATTATGCAAACGTTAAATGGATTTCAACAGCCCTCATACTCTAGATGGATTTGTACCAGCAGGATGCTACCAGTGACTCACAGAGCTACAACAAGTGGCCAAGGTATGCATGCTGCCACAGTGTCCACAGCAGCAGAAGCCCTGCCATGCATCTGGAAACAGGCCTGGAAGGAATCAGCAAAGAGGACAAACCAGATATGGGGCAGAGCACAGCTATGGGAATGTGAACATCAGTGATCTGGCCATCTGTAGGAGGGTGCTGGACAGCTCTCGGTGCCAGATCCTTCAGGGTGTTCAGTCCATAGGGCAGCAAGGTTTGGCACTGGCTTAAGACAACAATTAAACACTAATACTGCAATGTGTGACTGTGAAATATAAACACTGACACACCAGATATTAAGCAAGCTAAACCACTTAAAACTGAACCCCACAAACTGCCCATAAAAAATAACCACCCAGGGCACGCTTTTTTTTTGGTGATTTACTGTTTTTCTATCTGGTGCTTAACATCAGGCCAATATAAAACAGCAGGTGGATGCTGGTGGAATATGAAACCCTCTGTCATCATGAAAACTAAACAGGAGGAACTTGAACAGCGTGTCTCTGTCTCTTTTCATCTCCTGCACCTGTTCTGGAAAGACCACCTCTGCAGAGAAGGACACCTCCCTGATCTCTGGCAACATTGCAAGTACGACAGGAGTTTTTATAGTGGCTTTTGTAGCATAGGCTCTCCTCACGAAACCTGACTGCTATTTAGTTATTTCATGAAGCCCTGAGACAACAGATTATTCATCAGTTGTGACCTGGGCTGAATTCTAATATGTATCACAGGCTAGATGCTCCCTGTGCTAGAAGCAATGCCTTGAGCTAGAGCGCTTTACAATTTGCTTATTTTTCATCCTTTGAAACAATCTAAATGTTGTTCAAACCACTCAAAAGAAATGGTTTTAAACTACTACTATGTGAAACATTCACTCGTTTCATTTGTAAGCATTCTAGATTTGCAAAACTGCTGATTAGATGTTTTATGCACTAGAAGTGATTAAGAACATAGCTACGTCAATGGCATTTTATGTTTTGGCTTTTTTCTGGTCTGGATGCCAATGAACAGCATGCATCTTCCTTGCAACAAGCTGTTGCAAGATTTTTGCCTCCGGAGAAGCCAAGGGAGAAACATTGATAGATGTGTTAAAATAATCTTTCTAGACAGGGAGGATCATATCCATTTTACAAGGATATAATCCCCTTCTTGTTTTGCTATTACTTTAGGGTATTTAAAATTTCAACAAAAAGCATAGTATTACAAATTCATAGATTCCTACATTTGTTTGGGTTGGAAGGGATCTTAAAGTTTGTCTGGTTCCAACCCTCCTGCCCCCTGCCATGGGCAGGGACACCTTCCACTTGACCAGGTTGCTCAAAGCCTCATCCAACCTGGCCTGGAACACTTCTAGGGGCAATGACAGATTCTCTGGGCAACCTATTCCACTGCCTCACTACTCTTACAATGAAGAACTCCTTCCCAATATCCAATATAAACCTCCTTTCAGTTTAAAGTAATTTGCCCTTGACCTATTACTCATGTCTTTTTAAACAGTTCCTCTCCAGCCTTCCTGTAAGCCACCTGTAAGTGCTGGAAGGCTGCCTGCCATAAGGTCTCCCCAGAGCCTTCTCTTCTTCAGGCTGAAAAAACCTCAGTTCTCTCAAACTGTCCTCTAGAAGAGGTGCTTCAGCTCTCTCATCACCTTCGTGGCCCTTCCCTGGACTCGCTCCAACTTAGGTTCTGCTTGTGTTGGGGCCTCCAGAGCTGGATGCTGAACCTCAGGTGGGGCCTCACAAGAGTCGAGCAGAGGGGCAGAATCCTCTTCCTCACCCTGCTGGCCGTGCTGGTTTTGATGCCAAAAGATTGTCTCTCTGGGCTTCAAGTGCACATTGCTGGGTCTTGCTGAGCTTCTCGTCCACCAACACTCCCAAGTCCTTCTGCTCAGGGCTGCTCTCAATCCATTCTCTGCCCAGTCTGTATCTGTTGAGATTGTCCTGACCCAGGTGCTGGACCTTGCACTTGGCCTTGTTGAACTTCATGAGGTTCACACAGTGCCACCTCTGAAGCCTGCCCAGGTCCCTGTGGATGCTACCCCTTCCCTCTGTGTGTCAGCTGCACTGCACGGCTTTGTGTCATCCACAAACTCACTGGGGCTACATTCGATCCCACTGTCCATGTCACCCACAAAGACATTGAACAGTGTTTGTCACTTTCATATGGTAGTCTGCTCTCCCTCAAATAGTGTTTAAAAGAGGTCCATGCCACATAACATAAAACAGTGGTGGTTCACAGGGGAAATATGTAGAATAGATCGATCCCAAGGCAAAGTTTTTTCCAAATTCTTTTTTAAAACAAGATCTACAGTGAAGCTATTGTTTTACTGTAGTATCTTCTGGAAATTTGTTCAACTGGTAGGCTTCTCTTTTATAAGGCATGAAAGAAAGCATCATTCCTGTTCAGATTCTTGCAGTACAGTGTCCCTTCGGACTGACAGACTACTGCTCATGTTTTTCTTCTAACAGCACTTTAGTCACACATTGACTAACATGCACACCAAGACAAGATTTCCTATTACTGTTCCAGCTGGGTATCCCATTTCCCTCTTGCTCCTCTTTTTTTGCCTGGAGTGCTGACTGTAATGCTGTAATTCTGAGGAATCCTGGAATTCAAGCCAGCTAGTTGATCAATACAGGTGCGGAAGACCTCCAGGTCTGCAGAGAGTAGAGTTTGACACTGAATGGATTACATCCATTGATTCACATAATTATCACAATCAAAATTTGGGGTATTTTTAATTAGGGGAGGATGCTGACTGGTTAGCATGAATTAAGAAGCCTGGCAATAAATACTCCTAAGCCAGAGTATCCACAAACGGATTTCCTTCTGAAAATTGTAACTTCATCTGTATCCAAGCTCCTCAGTGAAAGAAGACAATTGTAATAAAAACAACAATGTAGCTGATGCTTAACAGAGTGAAAATAAACTTGTTTCTTCAGAAAGTACATGGAATGTCTTAAAAGCACAAGTCAAAATACTGATCCATGCGGAAAAAAAATTACATATTTCTAAAGGCAGCATTTGCTACTCATTATTAGCATAGCATACCCTTCTCTTCTACATAGATAAAAATTGCTGTAGGGGTTTAAAAATAATAGAATATATTAACTTGTACAAAATCTGCTTGTCCATTATGGGTTAAGGGATTCCTGGCCTATCAGCAATCTTTCAGAGAACTCTTAATATTAAAAAAAATTTTTGCTGCTTACATCGCAAGGGAGAAAGAGCTGACAAAAGCCTTTGGCCAGTGAGATCAAAATTGGGGATGGAGAGAGAAAGGGGAGCTTAGCTTATTTACATTTTTGCTTGGTTAGTAAACTGGAATTGTTAGAGCAGGAGAGAAAGAGGAAAAAAAGGAGAAAAGTGAAATTAACAGCCACTAAATCTTCTGGCAACAGCAGTGCATTTTGATATGTGCTGTGTCAGCTTCCACTAATGGTTTAGGGTTGAATCAGGCACAGCTCAAGACCCAAAAGCAGTGCAGGGCATCACATCTCATTCTTTGGAAGAGTATTTACCCTAATTAAAAAGATGGCTACAAAATAAAGAGATCAGGATTTCTGGCAAAATAGAATGATCTACTTAACAGGAAATCATAACGTCATTTTCAATCAGTAGAAATCACAGGAGAGTAGGATTTCAGCCCTGTAAAGAACATACATCTGAACAAGAAGTCTCCTGATTTTGAGAGAAAACTACCTTTCTGAATAAAATCCATCCAAGTTGCTTTTTCTGCTCTTAGGCATTAATCTCCCTGGTCTATTCTGGTAATGTGAATGGAAACAAAGGCTGTATATGCATGTGCCACTTACCACACAAAATATCCATCCAGTATTTCAGAGAGCACAGGAAGGAAATGCCCACTGAGCTAGGGACGTGCCAATGTCAGCCTGTGCCAGGCTGTTCCTGTGAAATTCGTGGTGTGCAGCAGAAAGCAATGCGGGGTGGCAGGCTTGTGGAGGGGCGCAGAGACAGGCAGTGGAGGAGAATCAGCCATTTGGGAGGTTTAATGGGGGGCGTTTGTTTGTCTGCCCTTTTGATGTTAAATTAGTTTTCAATTTTGTTGCAAGGAAGGAGCCATTGGGAAAAGGATGCTTCTCTCCTAGTAAACCCTGGGAAAGCAACACCTTTATTTTAACAATCTTCCCACCAAGAGCTCCCTGCAACATTTTGGCTTTCCCTAGCCATAGCTATCAGCAACACAACAGCTGCTCATTTTACAATGACTTGCTGGAGAGAGAATGATTGAAAGAGCCAATCTATGTCACATTGAGAAACTGTGGCACAACATTGCAGGAGGTAATAGGAGAGGAATGAGGTCAGAACAAACAAGGGTAGGGTGAGAACGGAGAAGAAAATAGCCGAGAACAAAATTATTAAAGGCAAGGTGCTGTACTACACAATCTGTGTTTAAAAACGTCTACAACCTGGCTGCTGCCAACAGCTACAGAAATGCAAACAAGCTCTATGTTACTTTTTCTTAGGGTCTCATGAACGCAGCTGACGGTAAACGCTACCAAAGTCCCTGTAATGAAGAACAATGGTGCGAACACACTTAGGAGAAAGCACAGTCTAATTCACGTGGCTTGAAAGCCACAGCACCCAGCAGCATCCCTCTATCAAACGGCTTTAAATAGCAGCCTTGCTCCTGTTTTTTGTAGCTCGAGAAACAGCAGCAGCAGCAGCAGCAGCAGCAGCAGCGATGCTTCCGCAGCTGCCCAGCAGCCCTCCGGAGAGCACTGCCTTAGCTCACGCCTGGGAGTTCACCTTTAGCAAGAGCTGCAGAGACCAGAAGCATGCCTATGACAGAGAAACGGTGGAGGGTGATTTTGATTTAGCACCATTCATAAAAATCTTTCCTGAGAAAGAATTGCTTTTGTGTTACTGCAGCAGACCAGAAAACCACCGTGCAAAATGGTGGCACAGTTGGTATGCAGAGACAATACTTTTCACTAGGTGAGCTACAGAAATGAGCTTTTGGGCTCATCTGATGCAATGAAGTGACTCTGACCCTGACCTCTGAGAGCCCATATCCCTTCTATTTTTACCCCATGGGGACCAGGTGGTTTCATAAAAGTTATTACTCTCCCCCTACACACTTATGCTCGTCCTTACATATCATGGCTACAATAAAGCTATTTTCAGCATCACGTTTTTTCCCTATTCAGCAATCAGGCTGCTAAAATGCCAATCCATTTACTCGCCTGAATCTGACTGTGGCAAAATATTACCCTTCCAGCCAGGTGGACTATCTGACTTCAATCAACAACAGAGGTGGATTTCTACACCAAATACTGAGAACTGCCTAGGAAATACAAAGCTACCAGACTGCATACAATGCAAATACTCTGTTCCCACTATTCCTGCTCCACCTGAGCATCTGCTGCCAGCCAGTCAGAGCGGGTGGAGAGGGAAGAAATAACTGCAGGGCACGCACACAGCATCAGGGTTCAACATGCTCGGGCCACATTTAGTACTAAACACTCCTGTGTGTGCTCAGCTTACTTCCCTCTGCTTATCTAGTTCAACCTCTGCAGACAAACAGGCATGAACATTTTACACTGATACCTTTGTATCAAATACTGAAACACACACTACCCTCTGCATTTTAACCAGCGTTATGTTTACAGCAACACTCAAATCACCCTACAAAAAGGTACCCTCTGCTTTTGTTTCTTTTAACTGAGTTCCATGTTTATTATTTTGTGGTTTTGTCAACAACTGATATTATCCCTAGGGTAATGTCAGCACTCTCCTACTCTTAGGAATTCCCCTAGTATTCAAAATGTCAGGAGATAATAAAAAAACTTGAGCATCAGAAAGAGAATAAACTCACCTGAAATACTAAATACAAATTGCTCCTGACCCCCTAGAGTAAGTAACATGCCAGATGGGGATAAGGTAAGAATTGAAATTAATGTATGCCATTTTTTTCTTCTGGGTACCTTAAGAGATTTCCACAAATTTCTGAATATACTTGACTGACTATGTATCATACTCTAAATTACACAAGCGAGCGAGCAGAAAGCCTGCTACTGGTACTCCAATTACTACTGGTGGGGCTGAAACCCTAGTATCTTGTTAATCTTTGCAAATGTTAAGAAATATCTCATACAATATTCTGTATTCATGTCCAAAATTACATTGACACAATACAGAGTTGGAAAATCTCTGCCTCATCCAGCCGGTCTGTAACTACCATTCAAGCTCAAGAGCCAAACCCAACAAAAATACTCAGTGAGAACAAAAAAAGGACTGTAAATAATCGAGAGAAGTAAGCGGCAAATGACACACAAACCAAATACAAAAACTGCAATTAAGTATTCCCATTGGTTGGAGATAAAGACACCAAACACCTATGTGGAGTCAAGTTCAGAATTTTGAACATTCTGGAGTCCTGGCAGCTGAAGTTTAGATTGAATTTACTCCTGCTCTAAGCAAGCATTTTTTTTCAGAAAAAGGCCCTGAAAACACAGGATTCTCAGAAAATAAATTAGTTAGGAATACAGGAGTATTTATTTATGTATTTAAAAAACATACCAACTGGTTTAATTTTGTTTGTTAGAACAAACTTACCTGGAATACTTGCTGGAGAAATGGGACCAGATCTTGACTGGTTGCTTCCAACGGGTGAGCCGACAGGGGAAGGCGATGGGCCCCCAGGGATGCCAGAGAGATGTGGAGAAGCATGAGGGGAAAACGGAGACTGTGCAGGGTTGCTCTGCTCCCCTTGGCTGCTCGTAGAGCCTGACGCACTAACAGCTGAGCTGAGGGTTGCTTCAGTTCCAGTCGGCAAGTCGTCAATGGATCCAGATAAATCCTGAGAAAAAAGGAAAAAATGAACATAAGTGCTTGCATGAATACTCAGGCCACAGGACTCAAGAGCTGGCATGGCAATAGATCCATTTGTTTACTTATTGCAGCACATAACTGAGAGGTTGTCCTTAACATGTAGCTAAATAATGGCAGAAGACAAGGATGGTAGGCACAATTCTCTGCTTAATCTCTAATTCTTTTGAGAAAAAGAACAAGCAAGAGCAATGAATAAATTGGAACCAAATTCATTCAGCATTGAATTTAACCTTTTCCATCTGGATTAAGCTTTCAAAATTAATCCCACAAATTCTGCCTGAGCATACCAAAACTAATGAAAATGGTACATCAGTTTCACTTTCACACAGTATTTAATTTTGGGGTTTGCTACCATTACAATCACAGCTTATACACTTCACTCTAAACCATTACCACAATGAGAGAAGAGTGTAAAATATGCAGCCCTGCAAAACTCCCTTGAAGCTCCTTCTCCTTGCAGCAAGGAGAAGAGGTCTTGCCCTCAGCAGCAGCACTGCATCCACTGGCCACCAAGGAATCAGGACTCCTGCTTCTCCACTTCCATCAAATACCAATGTACTGCTCACAGGTTCTCTTCAATTTCATCTGAATACACTGCTAAACAGTCACTCCATTTCAGCTCATAACTGCTGCGCTTTCAATGAGAAATTTCCTCTGTAGGTCACAGCACATCTGAATTCTAACTATGAACTGTTGGACATATTCCCTCAAGCTGTAACACAGGAGTTATAGGGGTCTTTGAATCTGTGGGAGTAATTAGGGGTTTTAAATAATTTTAAGATCAGATGTGAAAAACCAAGAATACTGTGACAAAGCAAGCACATGGTCCCCCATTGTCAGGAAAAACGTTAATTCCTAAGCATCACAGAAAAACCCCATACAAATCAAAAGTCTCCAATATTGCTGTGCTTCTGTAGCTATTGGCAGGTCACAAGGAGCACGTTACTATGTTACTATTTCTATTAGCAAATTAAAGCTCAAAAAGTGG
Source organism: Phainopepla nitens (assembly GCA_013400175.1). Taxonomy (NCBI): domain Eukaryota; kingdom Metazoa; phylum Chordata; class Aves; order Passeriformes; family Bombycillidae; genus Phainopepla; species Phainopepla nitens. The sequence goes on along the minus strand of VXBQ01013009.1, from coordinate 223,591 downwards.
CACAGAGCTTCCTCACATAAAGATCCGATCATTAAATGACCTCTGAGACTTGAAATACCTGGGATGACAGAGTGCATTACTTTGGCTGATCCTGACTTCATCTGTTTGACTCATGCAAGTGGTTGCACCACAGACAGCAGGACCCCTTGTCTGAACAGCACAAAAAGAACTGGGTTCTGCCTGAGCAATGAGCTCAAGAGGAAAAGCCTTAGTACTGCCTAATTTTCGTAACAAAAAACGAAGTTTTTTAGAAGTCACAGAATATGAACGAAACCCACACGGTGATGACTACCTTCCTTACAAGGGAGGCTCACAGCCACGCTCCCCTAACAGATGGACGTGGTCAGTCCCTCAAGGCACAGGAAGAGGAGGATTAACAGTTTCAGCATTGCTAACTCACTAGAAGCCACCTAGAATGCTACATGCTTATTTCCAATGAGTTCCCACAAATACTTCAAGAACAACCTGCACCACAGTTAAACTCTGCTTTTTCTGACAAGCATGAAATTGTACCCGTATTTCATTAGGCATATGAAAAGCAAAAATTAAGGCTAAAACTTCAGTCTACATGTAGATGCTGCATTCACTCAAGACTAGACTTCCAAATCCATACAAATAGAAATTTAATTATGAAGTGGGCAATAAACTCTTTTAATTGTTTCTTTTTTGGAACTATCAACTGTAGAAAATGTAAACAAGAAATAACACTGCTTGGTACTGCATAGACCAAAACTGGATATTTTTCCTAGTGGAATGTATTTGGCAAACAGGTAAGCAATTACTGCTTTTCCATACATAATATGGTATTCTTCTAAATTGAATCAAATCACTGCTGTCGTCATGTGTGACAAATGCTGCAGGAAGTGCTGATAAAACAAATGCTGCTGAAAAGCATATAATAAACCTCTGAAAACTGAACGTAGCAGAATAGAGCCTATTCTAAAGGAATATAAATTCTATGTAAAAAAACAGATAGGCACACAACTGACAGAAGATACAGAAAGCACACAGGTTTACATTTAGAATAACAAAGATTTTAAACGGGTGTGTGGAGTAAAGCTCTCATTTTGTTGGCAAATCAAAGTACTTGAAAAAACAGATTTGCCGGGATAATGGAGAAGCCATGAAGAAATTAGCACTGCCCTTGATGAAATTATCTGCTGTTCACAGGCTAAGGCAAAACTTCAGGACGGGACTGAAGTTGACTCTTCCCATCAGGTCACATCGACTTCTCCAGCCTTCCACAAGAGCAGACGACTGATGTGTCTCAAGCATTTTCTCTAGTGCCTGCTTTCCAGGAATTTCTTCATCCACCTGATGAAACTTCTTCACCAAGGTGGAAAACGAAGAGAAAACTTGCATGACGCCAGCCTATTTAAATTGTGAAGTCAGGCCACCCTCGTGCAGTGCAGGCTGAGGGAGCAGCCCGGCAGGCACAGCACACCCGCAGGGCCTTGCGCTCCCCACGCGCTCGGCGTAAGCACTGGGATTTTCTCCCTGAAATGGGGAACTTCGCAATCAATATATCTGCTGAGGGCACAGTAATAGTGTTCACTCATCAGACACATGAAGAAAACTGAGAAAGAGGTTGATCTCGGGATGGCACAAAAGATTACCTATCTAGAAGTCTGGGCTGTGCCACACAATCTCCTACATTGTCTTCCAGTGGGCTAAAATGAGAAATACCAGCTGTTCTGTACAGGGTGGTTTAGGTTCTTTAATTTGTTTGGGAGGGGGTGGATCGTGTGTTTTGATTTTTTTTTTTTCTTTTTTGTTAACATACACTTCAATGCCTTACCTAGTCTTCTAAGGTGAAAAGCCTGAGCAGGCAAACAACTGGGAAACTTGCAGCATACAGAGGCCTTAAAAACACCTCTCTTAACTAAAAAAGTTAATTGGGAAATTAAAGAGGAGAAGAAAGACTTTATGTGAAACACGTGGAAGAGAGAGCAGAAGTCAACTTTCTGTTCTCCATTTTAATGCTTGCTTTTACCCCATTTTAACAGAACAGTAGTGAAGCTGTGCAAATTCCACACCACAAACATTTATTTATATATAAAACAATACACATAAACACATTATATACGTAAATTACATGGATACGCTGGCATTTACTTAGCATATCTAAATGTAAAGCTATTAGGAAGCCTGCTAATAGGAGAAATTCACAGAGGTTTAAGCATACAGCCTAGTTAACAAAGAAGCTCTGTAACTAATACTCCTCTAGAGGACAATTTAGTCAGCAGGGCACCAACTCTATTCTTCTTTTATAAGTAGTATCAGATCTATGATGCCTGTAAAGAACAGAGACCTTACTTACTGCATCTCATTCAAACCAAGGCACCTTCAAGCTACAGTGCTTCCATTTATCTTGCTGGAAAGTTGGCAGGTTAGGTAATTGCTGGGATTCTTTTAAGGGCCTGAAGTCCTCCTTCCCTAAGGCGTGCCTTAAATTTTGCCCCTTTTCAGAGGCTTTTTCTGGAAAGCACTCATTTCTTCCAGTCAAATCTAGCAAGTTTAGAAATACCAGTAGTCTTGTGTTTCTTACAGATCTATTTCTTGTAGAGCAATCTTATTACTCCCATCTATGATATTGTTATGACTATATTTTCAAATCTGACATCAAATCTAAGAAAAAATTAAGGACAAAATATTTCCTCCCTCCTATCACAAATTTGTATTACAATTCTGTATTCTCTATGTCAGTTTTATATCCTGTATTATTCAGGGCATCCTAACCAGCTTTCAAAGTTCATTTCTACACAATACCTTGATTACAAACTGAAATGTCTCCATGCAGGATTTATCTCTTTTAGCAAAGTGTTTTATCTTCAACTATCTCCAGTTCTAGCCTCACCTTCCCCCTATGCACGACCTTTTTTCTTGTCCACCTGACAAGAACAAGAGCTGAAATGAACAGGATCACATTGTGCTTGGGATTATAATCTTATGCCCTCTTGGACGCATGATCTTATCAGAGTGACAGGAGAGACACTTGAAACAGCACACCATTTTACCACTGCAGCGTGGGCAGAAAGGGGTAGAAGGAAGCAAACTGTTTATCCAGAGCCAGGAAACCTGGAAAGCTACAAAGCCAGGAAAGCTACACAGAAACCACAGGAAGAAAACACCTACAAACACCCATATATAGTATAATAACATTAACTTACTCAAGGACCACACCTAGATCCAATAAACAGCAAAAGGGAGACTACAGTAGCTCAGCAATACCACCACAATTTTACACACCAAGAATGACAGGACTACTACAGCATTCAACGTGGAGCAAAAATTTACACTGCAAACACACTGTGCAGTTGCAAGCTTTGTTAGCAATGTCTCAGCAGACACAAACCAAGATTTTAAGGGAATCTCTTGCTAAATTCTTACAGTTGAAAAAGGATGAGCACCTTCTCTGAAATCAGCAGAAGGAGAAAATGTGGGGCATCTTTCTAATGGAGTTACTATGCCACTAAATCACAGCTTAAGTTCTCTAAGAAGTTACTGCAGTTTGGGGCTCTCTTGATGGGATTATACAGAGCACATACAACCTGTGGTTTATTTAAATTTTCCAGCTATTGCCTACAAGTTCCTTTATGCTCAGAGAGTAGAAGAAAAGCAGAGGTATTCCGTAGATATTAAAATTAAAGACACACAAAACCTTCTGTCTCCAAGAAGCTGAACCCCCCAGACTCTACCCTACATCCATTGTGCTGGGATGAATCCCAGCACTACATGTAGGGAACTGCACCAACTGACTGACTGCAGGATCAAAGCCTGCTCACTTCATTCAGGCCTTCCTGCAGTATTTCCTTAGGATGGTGCTGCTCAAAAGACAGGATCCTGAATGAAATATCCATCTCTTTAACATGAATCACCACTTTAGAGGCAAAATTATATATACAAGCAAACATATTTCACATTTAAGTATGTAAATATATATTCAGACAGACATACACTCTGCTATTGTTTTGGAGCCATGGGGGATTATGAACAATATGCTCTGTAATTGAGATTAACTTTGAACAAATGATTTGGCTGACAAACACACATATGCACGCAAAAGGAAAACCCACAATAGCTCTGTTTAAATTTCAAGATATTTGTAAGACCTCTTTTCATCACAAAGCAGCCTATAATAGCATGTTTCAAGAAGTCTTCCAAAGGCCCTGCTGATCACACTGTGGAGGCAGTGAGCGAGCTAACAGCCTCCTAGCGCCTACACAACCAGAGAAATGCACGGGCGCAGCAACGATTGGGACCACACGGAAAATTCTCTTATTTTCAAAGGCTGCTACCCCCAGCCTGGGTACCTTTCTTCCACACCAGCTGCATAAGGACCCTCATCTAAGCACAAAAAATGTACCTAATGCACATCCTTAAAAAATCGTTTAACAGCAGACAGCAGGGCTGCCATTATATTTCTGCCAAAATCCCTTTTACATGCCTTATTGAAATTTATTCTGTGGGAAAACAAGGTTCATTCTCTGAATCTTGTTAAATCAAGGTCTGGAGCAGGAAAAGTAGAGAAGACCACTTCTAGTACAAACACCTCCCTGAGGAAAAAGCTTGATTTCTATTGAAAGGCACAACCCTACCTCAGAACATGCTACTGTAAGGAGAGGGCTTGTTTCACCTGCAAGACAAACACAAACTTTGACAATAGCTAGGCAGAGGTACTTATGACACTCATGTTACCTAGCAATCTTACTTAATTCCACTTACTATATGTTTCAGCGTTTTTAACCAGATTTTTAACTTTAACCTCTATATGATAAATTATTCATGCAATATTTTAAAGGAAGGGAATTCTAAATATATGATAAAAACAGTAGCGTCTTACACCACATTTAGTGACAAAGCACCAGCTGCTGGGGAAACACATTCCCTCCATTCTGTGGACCTCACATGCTTCCCAAAATAACTTGGTTACTGAACTGTGTTGCAAGTACTTTTTCTGATCAGTATCAAGTATTTTCTCAGAGAGTTTTACAGGCAAGTCCCTGAGGCTGCAAAAATCTTTTTCTCAAAAGTCCTATATTCAATCAAGCAACCAAGAAGAAGTGCAATCAAACAATGCAGTGCCAGTGACCTGCCTGATGTCTTTTCAATCTATGATATCCTGGAATTAGATCAATCTTCAAGAAATTATCTACAAAAACCTGACTTGGAAAAACAGATTCAAACCACAGCTTGCTACCTAATTGCTAAGCAAATGACTGTTCCTTCAAAGAAAGAGTAATTTTTTTACACATGTTTAGCAAGCAAAGGATCTATGTTTGTAAGACAACCCTATCTAAAAATAAAAATTTTTGGCCTGGGGATACAGGAGTCCAAGAACAGAGCATGACATGCCCGTATCTGTCAGAAATGTGATGAGAAGAAGTGATGCGATGGACACAATCACATTTCTGTGTCTACAATGAATCCCAATGGGATCGTATTTGCTTGTCCAGACAAGAGCTTTACACCAAAACCAACTTAGGGCAGCTAGAAATTCAAAACTGATGAGGGACCAGATAAAGGCCCTGCCAGCCACACTCCTCCCTGCCGCTGTCAAGTGCCACTCACTGCAGGGTCTGCAGCTCCCTGCCAGTTACCAAGAAGGGGCTCCTGGGTCCTACAGCTGCATCAAGTAACCTAACAGCACAAAGAAAGTCACTGGTTTATAAACATTGACTCCTGTGTATGAAAAGACAAATACTAATGACCCATGTGCCATCAAAGCAAATTGACGAAGTCTAACAAGGACTGTAAAGTGTAGGACGCACACCCTGTCTGACAAGGATACTTTTAATATTGAAAATAAACAGCAAATCTCCAGAACAGAAAAACAGTAACACAGCATCTCTCAAGAGACAAACTTCCCTGTTTATCTCTGAAGCAGAATGCTTAGCACATAGAATTTCTGGAAATAAAATTTAAAACCAAAAAGCCACAAACCCTTAGGAGTCATTTGTTTCTTCAGTACTGTAGCAAAGAAAAATTCCCAGCTAACAACTCTTGTAGCTACAGCATCAGGCATTTATCATCAAAAAAGCTGATAAATAATCAACCTTTAAAACAACCAAATCAATGACAACCACAACAAATGGCTCCTATGAAGAAGAAAGAAAAGTTGTGTTTGCATAATGGCAATCTAAAAAAATTTAGTTTATTCATACTACGTCCCATGCATAGTACCAAACTCAGCCACTCCCAAACATGATACCCCTTCTATTAAATCTAAAGGGTTTTTCATATAAAGAACAGTGAGGTGAGATGTAACAACTTCCCTTTTCTGTGTCGCTTTGGATTACAACCTTTTGCTAGATCAGGTAGCCTACAGCTGCCTCCACAGGGAGAGGACAGACTAAACTGGCAGCATAAAACAGAGAGGAAGCTGAATTAAGCAAAACATGTACTGATCCAAAACCTTTCACACTCTCTGGAGCTTGCTCTTTTGGGGATCACTATCCTTTTCCCTCTATGCAGCAAGCTCAGTGATGCTGTCTTGATTTTTAGCCTGAATGGACACTGCATGACCACCATGCTCATCAGCCCAGACCACTCTACTGGCTGTGCTTCTGGGCATGCTGAATTCAGCATCAAAAAGCCATACAAAAACACTATGCAGCTGCTAGTCCTCTTCCCATTACCTACTAATTCTACTTTCACAGTTGATGTAGAAAGAAATCAGACTAAGTAAAGAAGAGTACCATATCACAAGAAAGACAAATATGGATTTGAGCAAAAGCATGTGAGAAAGAACTAGACATTATTAATAGAACATATGGGTCGGTAGATCTGAAAGAGACCAAACATTTCAACAAGAGCAGCAGCAATATGCATCAGAATGTATTGTTTACTCCCTTTATTCCATTTACTCTGGCTATCAAACTTTGGAAACTTGCAGCATATGCAGTAAGACACAGATCATCTATCTTTGAGACTATATATTGAAAAACCTGATATTGTGCAGGTGTGGCTCAAGCAGGAAGGAACAAACAAAACTTCAGAATACCATAACTTCTAATGTGGTGCAATTCACACTATGCCTCACCTGCACTACACCCATGAGACTGCAGTGCAGAGATTCTCAACAGGTCTATGCAGGGCACCTCACGTAGCAGAAGCCCTTTGAACATGACCACATAACCTCGTGTGGCTGAATGTACCTCACTGTTTGCTACTACAGACATACCCTGAGTCACAACACATCTATTTTGCAACTATTAATTGACATCTTTCTACATGTGCTTCTCAGACTACCCCACATGGCATCCAGAAGGCATTAACTGTGCTTGTAAGCTTGGACCTACAGTACTATCTGATTTTGGAGACTGCAACTGAGAGAACAGAGAAAGTGTTGGTCCAACAACCAACTGCCCACTGATCACTGAAAACAGATATTGTCATGTCACATTAAATTAGGCAAGTTGATAACAAGTGAGCTGCTCTGACTGCCCAAGGCCACCTATGCATGGAGCACAATAAAGGTCTTAAACAACTGATTGAACCTATACACCTGTATGCCCAAGGTTTAAAAACTCTTGATCTGCAGCACTTGCCTTTTTTCTTTTTTTTCATATTAATACCCTTTGTAGAGATATGGTTTGATAAAAAAGTCTGTCCCAGCAGGTTACCGTGGGAATAAGGATCTACAAAATACAGTTTTTCATTAGCTTAGAGCTTGTGCATGCATCATACCACATCTCTTTCTTCTCTCTCCCACAACACCCTGTAACCAAATACCACAATTCAATGAGATGGTAAATAAGCCCCAGACACATCTTAAACTTCAAAAACACAGGTGCTCTGTTAACTTTCCATCTCTTCCTCTTGAATCAGAAAGGAGGAGAAAAATGTATACATCAAAAAGACTGACAAATGCTATAAAGACTTTCTTTTTAAGGAACTGAATAAAGTGACTTCCCTCAGAGAAGAATATTAATTAATGAACTAAATCTTATTTAAAATATTAGCTAGGCAGTGTTATACTGGGCTAACGGGCAGAAATGAGTGTTTTAAGGTTTACTTAAGTAAACTCAGCTTAATTTGCCACTTCAGGCTCACTGTCTCGTCCTCGCACAGGAACGTCTCATCCTTGTTCCTTTTTCTCTCCATTTTTACTGAACCCAATGTGACTCAGTGGAGTGTAGTTTGACCATCAGCAGAGCACTAATGCATGGGGCTGTGATCACTCTGCTTCTGCTTTGCTCCTCACCCCCAGCCACACACACAAACTGCTTGCTTCTTTCTGAGGTCTGTGGACCACAGCAGCAAAACCAAACAATTACTCTTCAAGAGCTGTTCACTCAATCCCTCCCACATTTACGTTCTCTGGTAAGCTGGGAAAAGGTTGGAAAATGAAATCCAAGACAGCAAAAAAGCAGAAAATAAACTTTCAGATTGCTTCTCACACATTCCTACTAGAACAAGGCTCCCACAACACCCCACATTCTGGAATTCACATTTCTTTGCAGTAATTCAGTGCCTGCTGGGCATGCTAAATAATTAAGCGGCCAGGGAATGTGGTGTTTTGAGATAATACAGCTTTAACAAACTTACACAGAACTCAAGTCTCAGAAATCTTTACATAAACTTGAAAAGGCTCCTGAAATTCTCAGAAAGTGTATTGACTTCAGTTTCCTTCTTGAAATAATGCCTTAACTAGCCAAGTAGGACGCATAACTCGTAGCACTTCAACTGGGCATTAAGAAAAAATTCTGAAAGACCAATACGCTTCCCCATTGACTGCTAAGCACCATTTTGGCATGGGAAGAGGTATCTCAAGGCTAAGATAACGTCAGGGTTGTCTTGATTGCTGAGTGAACTAAACTAAACTATCCAACAGGAGCATAATAATAATTTCTAGTGCACTCCTGAAATCCAGTAAATGAAGTGACCCATGAACATGTCACTACGGAAGTGTGAGACACTTTGTACTATGCAATCTACCAAAAAACCCCAACAGATCAACTACTACTGTTCTTTAATTAATATATCATACAAAGTAAAAACATCCATGGGCAATTTTGAGGGTTTTGTGTGCCTGAGCAATCTTCAATGTTGCAGCTTTTCCTTATGATAGAGAGGATAGGTAGTCCTGACATGCTTTAGATAAAGCTTGTAGTGGGTAGTTCCTCCAAAATTTTCATTGTCTTTAAGGGAGGGGGTTGGTATTGCCCAGAACCACCTATTCATTGCAATGCTAATAAAAGTGGTCTGAAAAAATTCCAAGAAAGCATGGCTAGGATGTCCAGCGTACAGCAATTGTGGTCCAAAAAAATGTGACTGCTGCAATGGATGATCACTTGGTGGGGCCTTACTGGGTAGAATGCCTCCAGCTGCCTTTTTGTATGATGGTGCTTTACCCAGCCCTTCACCTGAGGTGCCAACCGTCCTTCTCCAATACCTGCTAGGCTTCCTACCTGCTGCAGCTCCCTCCAGAAGCATCGCTGCAATGCCACAGCCCACAGTGCACTTGGAAGCTACTTGTATGAAATATCTGTAAATACAATAAAAGGTAACTCCTTTCCCCACTGATCTGTATTCCTGTTGCAGTGAATTTTGAGAGTATTCACAAATGGTGTGAAAAAACATGTCAGGTAAAATGACAGTGGTGGAAGAAGAAAGAACCACAGCTGGAAGCTTCTTTGAAAGAGGGTTTCCCAGGATCTTTCAAGGCAGTGATCCTTCACTCTACTCTCTGGCCACTTCTCTTCCCCCATGGAAAGCCAAAAGAACTGCAGCTCTAGTCAATGGTGGCTTCCTGGTCCTTGCAAAAGGAAGCAGAGACTTCAGCCCTGCCAGACCTTCAGGTGCAGCCCTACCTATTGCTGATTCTCCATCCTCCAAGCCTGTCTGAGCTTTGCAACACAGATTAGGGAGCTGGGCCGAGAAGGCTTTTGGGGAGTGCATCTGATAGAGAGATGGAAAAGAGCCATCCCTATCAAGGCATGGTTTCTAAGTGCTACAGCTTGAGAAGAACATGGTTCTTAACCTCATGAAAGTTTTGCTCCATGGCTTCTAAGGTCATTGCTGCTTTGCAGCAGTTTTGCCTGAGCTCCTGTCCCAGTTCCCTGATCACAGTCTTCTATGCTGAAGCCTACAAATGGGGCCAGTGTTTATACACTGCTGTCTTTCTTTAAAAAGACCACTACCTATATCACAACTTCTAGGAAAATCTACCTGATGGTATCAAGTCACAGCTCATTTCAACCTTTAAGTTATTCATAAGATAGACGACCAAAAAAGAGGGGAAAAAAGAAAATCAGTAAGTTAGATCTTTGCAAAGTCTCAAAATACTTCTGAAGGATGCTTGTCAGAACAAACAAATGTAGCAAAGGAAGAAACAGCCTCATGAATTAAGTAAAAAAATAAATAAAAGGAAAACATATGAAAATTTCAACAACCATGCCAATCTGTTGCGAGCTGTACCCGTGCCAGTGGGCGGCCTCGGGGCACCGTAGGATTCCTCAGTGCAGTGCCAAGCTCCAGCAATATTGTTATGGTTAGAGAGGAATTTCTCACAAGAGCTAACAAAGGCAGAAGGTCATAAATAAACACAGCAGGATCGCCTTGTCAGTTCTCATTATTAGCGCTGCAGGCACTTGCTTTTCTATGGGCTGCTCACAGGTTCATTTAAGTGTAAGAGCTCCTCCTCAGAATTTCACATGCTCATAAATAAAGACAACATTTCATTAGAAAGAAAGGCACACCTAAGTTATTTTTTATTACATTTTTTTTAACACACACAGTAGCACATGTGCTTGAGCCGGCTGTGCTGTCTGCAGCCGCTCTATCCATACGCATCCTGCACTGGGCAAACCCTGACACTCGGCTAGCCCAGAGCTGCAACACCCTTCTATGCTGGCCTCCCTCAGACCACGGCCATAATGAATGAGGAGAGCCTTACTACTGTAATAATGGTCACCAGAATTACATCTGGGCAGGAAATGAGGCTGAGCTCCTAAACTGATGCTGACGTGCATTATGCAACTAGGAAAGCACAGCTGTGTGATCATTATTGCAATTATAAAGTGACATTTAATGTTAATTTTCTTTTCTTACTGAATTTTGAAACAGAGAGGGGGCAGAACCAAAACTCTGGGAGTACAAATGTGCAAAAAAAAGGAAATTAAAATTTTTAAGAGTGCAAATGTTGATTCTTCATCACCTGTCAGAGGTTAACAAACAGCCAAGTGAAAACACCTCCTATCTCCCATATACATATCCACCTTTACCTATACTCATACCTATATATATGAGTGAAAAGTAAGCTCTGTGTAAACTAGACACATTTGAAATAAATTACCACTGTCACGTAGTGCATGCTGATTTCAAGTTGCAGATATATTGCTTTTCAGAATATTAGGAGAAACCAAGAGATCAGAAATGCCATCTATAGAGAGTTTTTATTTTCTACTTATTACCTTGGAATAAAAAAAAGAAGTAAAGATGTTAATAAAGCTCAAAGGTTCACAACCTTGGAAACACTGCCAGTAAATAAAAAAATAAATAAAATAACAGGCCTTATGTTATCTAGGGAATGCCCAGCAATGGGAAAACCACTTCTTGGTCACCATTCCTTCCAACAGAAGATAGGTGGTAAAGAAAGTAATTGGTCACTTGCCAACCCCATCCCCCAAAATACTGCTCCCTCCTGTGAACTGTACTGAACACCAATTACATTAAATGGTCGTGTTTGTCTTTCTAGTTGGCTAAAATCTGACCAATGTTATTGTTACTATAAACTCAGGTCCTCATCATTTAAAGCCAACTGTATGACTGACAAGCAAAAACCCCGGTGCCTTGCATGTCTTTTGTGAGAAGCTTTGGAAAACAATGTTCCTTCCAGTTTGCTTCCTATCCCATCACCTGCTATCAGAAAAAGTCGGGTTGTTAGTCCTTATGCACTACAGCAGAAAAGCCGTGTTCAAAGAACTGTTTCCCTGAGCAGAGCAGCCCTTCATTACACACCATTCATCATTATCAACACCAGGAACTGCTGGAACAGCCCTTGTGAATGAAAAATCTTCCTGTGTAACTTTAGAGGCTGCCAGCCCACTCCCTGTGGCCTCTGTGCTGAGGGAGGGTTTGTACCTCAGGCAGGGGGCTGCTGGCCATGCTGTGTGTGCCCTCTGCCCACAGCCCACCCTGACAGGAGGGCAGCAGCCCCTCTCTCCTTCTGCCAGCAGGAACACAGCCCTAAAGTGGCTTCTGCCAGAGTACCAAAGGTGCCAGGGAAGTGGCTTTCGTTCTGTACACCAGCAAGGGTGTGCTTCTTGGCTCCACACTCCCAGAGAGGAAAGAGCTGCTGGAAGTGGAAGGAGCTGGAGGAAAAGACAACAGTTTCCAGCTGGTCAGTTCCTCGGTCTCTTCTGATCAGTAGGAAAGGTTCTGCCAGGGCACGGGGCAGGCTGCAGTCCCTTCTGCAAGCACAGAAATGGAGATGCTGCTCTATTTCTAGCCTCTTCTCTTTTGCTCACTATTTTCTTTTTAATATTTTAAAAACATTTACGTCGCAGGCACATTGCAATTAATTTATCTTCCCAGGTCAAAACACATTTACTTCTGTAGAAACACTCCTCTGCCACCAATTTCAAAAGAAGAGCTGGGTTTGAGCCCACTCACTCAAACACAAATTTATATTAATTCTTGTGCCTCATTAATTATTTCAGAAAAGGAGAATTCCTTATACAAGTTAAAAAGTGACCTAAACCTACTAACTGCTGTGTGCTTTTAATGGCAGCGGACACAGACAAGGAGAAAGATGTTTTTCCAGGGTCTCTGCAGTGCTTTTAAGTCATAGTGAGAAGAACTTCAGGTTTCACATTCACCTTTTTTCTTCTTTTTTTTTTTTAGTATCATCTATTACCTTCTTCAGCAGTTTTGGTCATATTTCAATAGTATGACATCCATGGCTTTTTGGGACTTTTTGTATCTCAAACTTATTTTACACAGTTACACACTTGGATTTTTCTACAGAAAACACTATAGAAATATTTAAAGGACATCAAATTTCTAAATTAAATCATTAAATACTTTGTCATATCCAGCAGTATATTTCACTGCCATAGATGCACTACTGTGGAGTTTTTCCTCTAGGAGTGCAAAGTATTTCTTTTGTACAGTCTGAAAAAGGTCATTTTACATTTGTTAAGAGTAAAAAAAATTATGCAAAGAACAGTTGAGGAAAGGGAAATAGAGCAGGAGGTATATTCTTCAAAAGAATTACTGGAGGTATTTTCTTGTTACAAAATATAATTTGTTATTTTTCAATCAGAGAAAACTGCAAGAAAACACAAAAACAGTTAAACCACCGACTAAAAAATTACGAACGCCAAAAAATGACAAATAGCACATTACTGTCAGAGTGTTGGCTCTCATTGACTCCTCAGGATTTTAATTCTGCTTTTAAAAGGGAGAAAAGAGGAGAAAAACAGAGAAGGCATCATTAGACTAACTCCATTTTGTGTTGCCTTAATTTTTTAAGCTAAAACCCCCAAACTGTGTCCATGATGTGTATCGGTTTGTACCTGACCACTTCAGCTGTCCCTGACACTTGACCTGCTTCCGAAAAGCAAGAAGTCCAATTTAAGTCGACGGTCCTACAGGGAGGTAATGGTTTGACCCCTGGTCCCTCCACTGCAACCGTTCCAATTCTCTAATGATTTCCCTGCAGGGTTCATTTACCAGTTCTGGGTCAAAGACCAGCACATCACGAAGGCAAGGGGCAGCAGAAGCACTGCATGATGGATTTGAAAGTAAGTGCATCGTAAAGGAAACCTCCATCAATTAGGTATGGCCTTTGAATTCAAAACAAAAGGAAGCAAAGTGCAAATCATAATGTCTACTCTGCTCACTTTAGCAGCACACGATTTAGCAGATACACATGGTAAGAGATGCATTTTAGCCTAGGTGCAAAACCAGCAATCATCCTAGGGCAAACAGTACCCCTGTTCGTCCTCAGAAGAGATGGCCTTTTGCTCACTCTGAGCAACTGTGAAGTTGAAGGGATTTAGTATTCGATTCCATGCCAGCTTTTGGTACAACTTAGTACTTCGATATGTGCACCATGACTTTAATTAGAAACATTAAGACCTGCTCTAACTATGAAGCAAAATATTACCCAGGTCCACTTCCACTTTCTGGAATCTGTGGTTTAATTTACTTGTACAGAGAACTGCAAAACTACCAGCTATGAGTACATCTTTTCCATCCACTCCTTGCCACGTATGTATTAAAACAGCTGTAAATTTCTTTTTTCCTCCAGTGTTCTTCAGTACTGAAATGCACCACATGTTTTTTTTTGGAAAGAAAGGTATGAGGAAGTATATTTAGAAGTACAGAAGGAGATGCAGTAAGGGCATAAAAACATGAACAATGATGAAAACAAAATATATCTTTTGCTTGTTCCTAGTGAAAGTTCATGTGAAAAAAATAAATACTGCCAGCAAACATGTAAATCAAAAAAAAATAATGAGAATGCTAAAAATAAGTTTTAAGGAGGTTTCTGCTTTCCTGAGTGAAGTGACCAGGCAAAGACATGTTAATAACTCTGCTGATGCTAGAAGCCGTGGTCACGACGAAGAGGTCACTGAGCTCTCATCTAGTGAATTCTGCCTAGCTGTAACAATTAGGGAGCTATATCTGCACATGCAACTCTTTCAATGTTACAGTTATAAGACCACCAAAATTAAAATATTAAATAAACCCCAAAAAGTTGTGGTTTTGTTTTTTGGTGTTTTGTTTGGGTTTTTTGTTTAGTTGTTTGGTTTTTTTAAAATACTTTTAGTACATCTAGGCTTCCCTTCTCTATTTATTTTTGAAGGAGAGGAGAAATTGCTTATCTGATATTCAAAATATGTTCATTATCATGCTTCTTGCCAAGGCTTCTCAAATTTAATAGTGATTGAGACCTTGTAAAAATACTTCAGTTTTCCAAGAGTTGAAGAAGCCTGGAAAGTACGGACTTCATAGTGTTTCAGCATAGCATCTGAAAACTACAAATTGTCTTTTAAACTTTTGCTTGCCTGTGTGCAGGAGTATCACATACTTTCTCCAATATTCTGCCCAACACTAATATGTGTGTATTATTTTCTGGCACAAGAAGCATAGAAACCTATACTCTTGCTAAAACAGAGAGAAAGAAAAGCGTGACTTTCTCCAACAATACTTGTCTAAAAAAAGAACATGACTGCTAAGACTGAGAACAGTCAAATTTAAACAGGGAGCAGATAGATAAAATAATAAAGAAAACATAGCAACAAGCTTTTTACATCACCTTCTCTTCATAAGTACAAAACTTACAAGCTGTGTAAAATTCTCCGTATTGAGCCCATCAAGCTTGCTGACTTTGAATCTCCTGAATTACCCTCCAAAGCCTCCAGTATCCTCACTTCTGTTCTGGCAAAAGCTAGGCATGGGCAACATCTGCTGGGAGCTGAGTGAATGGGGTTTGTCTATGCAACCAGGCTGGCTGAGAATAAGTTCTTGCTGCCAACCACACCATATGTGACAGGAAAACTTTTGTTAATAAAAACCATATTGATGTACTTGTTAACGACTTGAACAGCCCAGTAATTGAATTTAAACCAGTTAACTATTCACCAGGGCTTCATCAGCCCACCTCCTTCATCTCCTCTAGCCCTGTGTTATTTCAAAGCAACTGGAAGAATTTTACACCACCACCACCCTTCCCACCACAACCCTTTCACCATTATGTGCGCTCAGGAAGCCTTGCATTTGAGCAGCTCATTTGAAGAGCTCTTAAATGCATTTTTGAAAGAACAAAGCAGTTTTATAACTCACTCTATACAAACAGAAGGCACTTATCTAAGGAGCTCTCTTATTTTCAGTCCATCAATAAGTGACACCGATATGTTACAACTGGCTACCACCATGGAGACAAAGTGTGTCCGTCCCTGACCTCAAAGGTATCAATCACATCAATGTTTCTATGAGGTTTGGGTTTTTTTATTAAGGGGATCAAGGAAAGAAACAAAGCTCCCCAAAGTACAGAAAATGTTTTAATGCATAAGTTTCTCAATTTCCTCATCAGCAACATTATTTGAAAGCTGCATTACTAAAAGGTTGCAATTAGAGAAAGACGGTTTTCAGTAATTTTTTTTGAAGTAGTAATTCTTTAATTTCTTTTCCCTCATTTTTCATCAATTAAGTTTAATTTTTCCTGTGAGCCAACACAAGGGAGCTGACAATAAAAGCCTGATGCAGCGAACCTTTCCAGAGGCCCTTAAGCCAAGTGATTTGAGCTTATAATCAGGATCTATGTTTGTATTCACAACTACCCTCACTATGGCTCCACCTCTGCTCAAAAGTGTGGTTTTGCAAGATTTCTGGCAACATTTTGCTTTTGTAGTTGTATGCAAAGAATGGCTCACTACAAACATTACTAGAAATAAAGGAACTTATCTGTTTATTTTTTGCTTTAATTAAATTACTCTGTGCAGCTCATTTATCTCACATAGACCACAATTTACTATTGCCACTTATTTAAACAAACTCTGTGTGTGACAAACTCCTTATTGGTGGGCAGCTACAAAAAACAAAGACATTTCTCTCAGATCAGTCCCTCTCCCTCCCTAAATTCAGGCAGGAATTGAAAAGCCAGCAGTTGTCTTTAACTGTACACCAGGTCTCAGACCATACAGTAATCATACACATGGCAACAGATTTGCACAACATTTGGGCAGCATCTCAATGGATTGATAGCTTGTCCGCAGAGATGTGAACTTATCAAGGTTCTGCTTAGTGTAGATATCCAGACAAGCAGTTGGCAGTGAGGTTTCTTCTGCACTAATTACATTCTTTTCCAAAAGTTCACCCTGCCTGGGTGTCCAGGTAATTGCAATTAAGGCAAGAATCTGGTAATTAGAAATTCAAGTGCACTGCCAAGAACAATACACTTCCTCTTAACGTGCTGCCCAAAGAACTAATTCACTTGGAAACGACAGAAGCTGATGTGAAGTGGCAGAGTAGATGTTGATTAAGCAGCAACTACGGAAATACGTTCTCTTCCCCCTAAAATCACTTAGACTCTTACAAAGTGTTTCATTATGTTTGAAACATTTAAAATAAATTTTAAAAAAATCAAAATTCCAGGCTTCCAAACATAATAACTTTCTGCTCCCTTGTCTGTTTAGAATTGCTGGAGTGTCTTTCTGGAAGCTGCAAATACAATGCTAGTCACACTCCCCTTCAATCTCCCACCAAAAGCTAACTTTGTATCATGACTCAGCAATTACTGCTCACAGGCATTACTGAGTAAGTATCAAATCACTTAGTAATTTCTGAAATAAGTTTAACACAGAACAAAAAATGTATTTTTAAAGAAGTATAAAGCAAAGCCACTCACAGTTTAGTGCCCTCACAGGATAGAAAGATATTACACTGTCCTCTAAATCCCAAGTTTTTCAATGGTACTGTTAATTGGAAACGAATGGTTATTTTTTACTCTTCCTACACATTTCTTTCTAACTCACAGCTGTTCTTGTCAATTCAGAATAACATCTCTATCCCAAATCTTGGGCCTAGCCTCTTACAGTTAATAGTAGTTTTTTCTTTCGGGAAACACAAAAAGCCTTTTTCCACTGGGGATAGGAAAACTCTTACTGTATGTATATTGTGTATGTGTGTGTGTGTGCCTATTTACATGGTTACATGAACATAGATGTTTCTGTCCAAATCAAAGCCCAGGAGTCACGGCTTTAGACACAGCTGTGACCATTTTTATATAGCTGAGCAATTTGAAATTCAAAGATGGAAGGCTCTGGTATGATGTTATAAAAATTACTTAACTAAAATGTGGTGGGGGAGAAACTCCCTCCCTCTTTCTGAATAAAAATGTATACCAGGTCCACATTCATGCTAGATGAGTCAAGGAAAGTGCTCTCTCCAGTACTGCACTCTGTGGTTCCCAAATAGTTTCTTTTGGATGACATCACTACCTCTTCTAGTGTGCTACTCAGGCACTATCAAAGGAGCTTCTGTTGCCTTGTCTCGTGTTTCATCCACTGGAGGCTTCAATAAAATCCCATCACTGGGATTGATCAGGGGATCAAAAACCACCACAAGCATCACTCACAGCATCCAGAGCGCACTTCACAAACGGAGCTTAGAGTAGCACACAAAATGTGTAGAGAACCCTCATGGAAAACTATGAAAAGGGAAGGATGCTTTGAAATGTTCAAGTTTTATTGTTGGTTTGCTTTTATAAAGCACTGTAAGCACAGTACTGCTCCCCTCCCGCCCCAATGTTTTTAAGCCTAAAAAATTACTCCATTCTCTCCTGACCTCTGTTTCCTATTGCCTTAGTGGGTTTCCAAGATTTCTTAGATCATAGCCAGACATAACTACTAAAGGAACAAGCTGAGATCATCAAAACCTCATGACTGAAATGCTGAAAACAAAATAAAATGTACAGTTTTCACCACCCACCCCAGAAGTACATCAAGTGCACAGCAAGAAAAGCCTACAGTAAGAAATTACCTCTCACGCACTGCAGCAAAGCCTCAGGAGCTAATAATACAAGAAATAAAACTGCTGTTTTGATTGATAGATCTGTTAAAGTTTCTTATCACTTATTTCCAATGGTGTCAGTCAAATATGTTTCATCTTTTATCAGTAACAAAATAAAGTTATTTTTGCCTGAGAATCTAAATTACAGATATTTATATGTAGAGAAATAGCACTAAGCCAAGTGACAATTGGGGACTAATGTTTTGCAATTGGCCTAACAACCTATTAAAGAAAAAAATAACAAAGATTAATAACTCTTACCATCTAACACTCTGTTCCTTCCTATAATTCATTTCAGCTGATCATAAGAAACTTGTTTAGTTCAGGTATATTGTGTTACAACTTAAGTAATCTCTCGCCCTTTACATCACAATTCAATACAGAAATTAACTGTATGGATTCTTTGTCCATGTAACATATAAATTTTACATATGTTACATAATTATTTACATTTTTATATATTTACATTTTTATGCAAACACACACGTTTGTATATACACAATACATGTAATGTAATCTTTGGTAAAGCTGGGTACTGAAATGGCTCACTCTCAGCAAGGCTTTGCTGTTGTATCGTGATTTCTATTTTCCTGGACAAGTTAAAATCTGCTGTTCAAGGAGTATGAAAATCCTCTAACATGCACGTTGATTTTATAGTTACAACATGCTGAAAGTCATCAGATGCTTTATACATGGCATAACAGTGAAAGTAGTGCTTTGCATGGAATTTGGACTTGAAAAGTCTGAAAAAAGTTAGCCTTATCCTCCTTGTGTATGCCCACACTTTCACAGAGGCAGATGAACAGCTGACTGTGTCCATGCAGTTGGATAAGATCATTCCCAAGGTGCTGACACTGCACACAAGCAGGGCTGGGCCCCATTCCCTTCTTAATTGCAGAGGTACATCACAACCCACAGAATAAGAGAAAATTCTAAGAGGCCACAAACCACAAAAATGGCAGAAGAATTTACACCAAAAGAAAGGGATTTTTCATGTCAGAAGTTACCAGATCCCAGGCTGATGCATGTGTGGGTCCATCCTGCTGCTTCTGAACACCTACTGGAGGGACTCACTCCCACCTGGGACCCATGACGAGCAGCAGCTCCCCTGCTCCTTTCCACAGCCTCTTTTTATCTGTGTGCTGCTAGGATCACAGCTTGTACTACACTAGACCACACTAAAACAATGTCATCTCCACTGGCTCTGCATGAATGTCGAAGACCTCAACAGTGTGCCAAGCACGGCTCATGCTCTCCAAAGCTGACTAATGTCAGGGGCATCCCCATCTCAAGAAGCAGAACTGTCTGAGTTTCTCTCTGGACCACAAAATCCATTTCTTTTACACTGAATATTATATCACAAACTAAGTAATGTAGAACAAACTTTCTCTTGTAACATCCTTAAAAACAGTTAATAAGGGATTTTTAAAAGTTGAGATTTTTCTACGTAACACTCCATAAAACAGTAACAGACCATTTTATTGCTTCTATCTTTGAAGATGCACAGCTTTTCTGTGAGCTGCATCCATTCAAGTAATGGAAAGAAGCCAAGGTGCAACCAGAGGCACTTATATTTTGAAATCCTAATGGTCACTTTAGAAAAATTATACTAACCAGCACATAGAATACAAATTGCTCTATAAAAGCAGTAAACTGCCTCATAAACTGCTCTTTTAAAACTAACAAAACAAAAAAAAAGGTTAACAATGGACTACACAGCTGTAAAGTAAGTAGCCAGTCCCCAGCCAAGATGATGAAAATTAGCCATAAAGAAATTTTGGTGAATGGCAGAAAGAACAAGGTTATGAATATATCTGGGGGAGTGATCAGGCCTTGTAAACTCTACTTCAGCAGCAGAGTACATGTAGAACACCACAACCATGTCAAGCTGGCATCCAGCTCTGCAGGAACAGTATTCTAGACAAATTCATTATCATTCAATAATAATGACTCAAGAGCCAGTATTTTCTGGAAAACAACAAATTTACAGCAATGGACAAGTGGCAGACTGCCAGCAGTTAGACAAGTTTGGGGACAAGTCAACCATTCCAAAGATAATTTCCTTCATTTTATAAAGGTTCAGTTGTAACAGACAGATACCTTATTTTCCTAACTTTGAATTGGAAGTCGTTTCCTATGGAAAGAAGACTTCCTATGGAAGACCTTCCTATGTCTTTATGCAACAGACTCCAAATATTTTTCTGAACCACAGGCAAAGGCTCATGTAAATGCAAAGAATGACACAATAGGAAAATTACTGGATGCCTTCACTGTTTCTCGTTAGCTTTTTTTTAAAAAAAAAAGAAGACACAGTTTCTAATGACCTTCTCACCCAAAGGGTAAGAGCTTTGTCATTTGTGAGTTATTTGTATACTCTTGCTAATTGTATTGTTACACTACTCCAATCGTTATGAATATTCATTTTCTCTCACTTCTCTCTCTGCACTTATTAAATGTATAACACAAATGCTCGAGAGATTTTGTGTGTGTGTCTATATGTATGTGTGTGCATGATATTATTTATGTAAATCTATAGCTGACCTGTGCACACAAAACATTATTCACCAGTGGTGCCACAGCCCTTAGAAACAAGGTTTTAAAGGTCTGAACTGCAATAGAAATAGCAAAGGTTCCAAATTACCAAATTTCACCTCATACATTAACAGTTCCTTTTACAACGATTTTGTTGGCAAGGATATGAACTCACCGAGCATTTCTTATCATTATTGCTACTATTATTTACTGAACACTAAACCATGTTTTGTCTTATATATTTAAATTAAGAAAGTAAGCTGCCTAAAAGACCGCGTCTTGTCGTATTTGCTTCTATCTGCTGCTACAGTTTTAAAGCACATTTCCCTTTATTTCACTTTTCCACAAGCCATAAAAAACCTCATTTCTAATTCATCCGTTCGTTCAGCTTAACCTCTCTTCTCAGCAATTAAAGTACTCTGCGCATCCCTCATCTATCACACAGCCAGCTAAATAATGCATTGCGTCCTCCGCTCATCTTTTATCATCCCAAATGACAGGTATTAGCATATCTCCCCAGTCAATTACAGTGCAGCGGAATAATCACAGCATAATTGGGCGAAAGCCACTCTAATCACCAGCCCTGCAAACCTGCAGAATAAAAACTGAGTGGCAGTTCAGACAGGCCTTGCTCTTGTCCATGACTCCAGCCAACAGGCTTGGCAGGTTTCCATTCCCTTCTGCCTTTCCAAACTTGTTCTTCGGGGCTAAACTTCTCAGCACATACACATGCAACCCGTTTGGGTTTTCTTAAAGGAAGACCAGCGCATTGATAAATATTACCCAAAGATATTTGCTAACAAATGCCAGCCTGGAATACAGCACAGCTGTTTTCTGCCCTTCAGATCATCCAGCGGGCCTCTGCTTTACAGACTAGCTTTGACAGATGGGTTTGTTGCTCGAGGTAGAAAGTTTTACATTTCACGTTAGAGCAAGCAGAATTTCTTTTCCTTTAAGTATAAAGGATTTATGAGATCTAACACAGTTAGGTACTGCTTTAGATGGTGCTGCTTACTGCAGACATTAGCCTTCTGGTTTTCAACACTAGTGAGATGCCCACAAAGCATAATTTTTATTTGTTGTCTGTTTAATACATCTAGATTAAAATCCTACATATCTATTTGAACATAAAACAAGTGTTTCACTAGATAAACAAAGAGACAAAAGTAAATTAACATCACATTGCTGTCTCCTGTGTTCAATCTGAGAAAATGAGAGTATCAACAGAAATTCTCCAAGGCCTGTATGCCAACTTAAGGCTAACGGGCTCCTGGATGTGCGGTCTCCCCACAGCTCTCAAACTGGTGGAGCAGGACTTATCTCAGGTGAGCCGCTTGCCCTGAGACCTCCCCGTTCTGAGATTCAGAGCCATGTTCTGATGGAGGAGCTACCCATGGATGGTGGTGGGACCATCCCAGGCCTGTGTGTGCTCCTGGGATCTGCTCACCCTACAGGGCAGCAATGATCCTCTCAACAGTCGGGAGTCAAAGGCATGGATAGTGCCCTGGGAAATCAGGATATGAACTGAATTCAAAAGAACATTTTTCACAATATCATGTCAGCATAGTGGAAATTTTCAAACGTATTACAAATGTGGAAAGTCTTCTGAAATTTAACAGCCAAATTATCTTCTTTGAAATTCTAAGCAAGATGTACTAAATTTGTGCTCTTGTCATCACTGGTAGTAGACTCAGGTTGAGCATATTTTCTAGTTCAGCCCCAAAGAGAGAAGGAAATGCTAGTAAAGAGAAAGTGCAGTTAGACATACAACCAGACCATTAGCATAGTGCATTTCTGCTGTTTGGGTAGCAGTGTGTGTAACTACAAATTTTACTCAGTACAGGGTTAAACAGCACATCATGAGAAATAAACAAGACTTTCTGGAAGTAAAGCTTAGGCAAGCTGCATACCTATTTCGGTCTAAAGGGAGGGGTTGCTTTCACTTCCTTGTACTAAGTACTTGAGAGCTTACACATTATTTTAGCTAGAACACATCATAATTTTAAAATAGCATTTAATGTTTCATCTTCTTCCTAATCTTTTTGCTCCCCTAACTATTTTCTCTAACTTCCAAATTTCTACTCCAGCATAATTTCTTTTTCATTAGCAGATTTAATACCAGATACATTTAACCAGTGATGATCTTCCCATCCTTGCTTTCCAAAATGGAGCTGAACATGATAGGGAGGGTTTTCTTTATTTATTAAATTCATTTGGTGTAACATCTCATTATATAGTTCTGTGTACCAGCACTGTTCCATACAGGGCACCTATGGGAACAATTTGGTATTAAACCCCTGTTACAAAGCTGGGGAGGAAAGAATAACAGCTTGGGGATAGGACAAAGAGAAATACCTTCCTTACCCCCATGTCTTCCAAAAGATCTGTACTACTGATTTTCCACACACAAGCTGCAGCCATAGCACAAGTGAGAGGGGCAAAGCAAGGTTTGAGAGTGTTTCACAGTGGAAATACCAGTGGAGGATCTGTGCTTCTGTCCCCCGAACAGACCTGAGTGTTCACAAAGATGTGGTAACTATTCAGCTTTCTGTGCTGCTTCTTTCTTCTTTGCCACCACAGGGCCAAAGCCTGCTTCTTCTGCTACGAGCCACAGAACAAAAGACCTACCAGCTGTACCCTTACAACACCTTTCATCTTAACTCATTTCTCATTTGAATCTTTGCTTGAAAGAAAAAACGGCACAGAGTAGTTATACAAATAAAATTTTCACTGTTTTAAAATTCCAGTGTTACTCTGTTGCATTGCCTTCCAAGCTGCTTACTTCATACAAATAGATGGAGAACGCTTTCCAAATTCTAACTTATTGCCTTTTATAATCTTAGGTACTATCTTACTCTCAACAGATTCACTGAAAACGATGTGACTTGGGGCAAAGCCAATCGACAAGACAAAAAAAAGCCATTTAAAATTGGCTTTAAATCATGGCTCTCAACTGATAGAAAGACTTGAAAAAATTTTTAATTTCCCTCCTATGATTGCTGATTTCACTCCCGTTCTGTACAAACCCCAGCAAAGTGAATGACGGCCAGTCAGCAAGGTCATAACAGGTTACATTGAAAAAAACCACAAAGTTAAATGCTTTTACAGGAACCTTTATAAAGCCCTATAGACGGTGCTTTTCTTTCTGCACTGCATTTACTGCTCATAAGAAGTGTTCAAGAGCTATTGAGGTTTCTTCATTCCTGCAATCTAAAGGCATAGTGTGTGCTCCTGAACAAGACCCACGAACACTGCCCTTTCACATTGCCCTGTGCTAAGAAATGTATCTGCTCTGCTTTTCTTCTTCCTTTTTAGCTTTATTTTTTCCTGAACACCAGCATCCAGCTTTATGAAATTAACAGCTTCTGCCTCTGTGAAGAGGCAGGCTAAGATCAAATCCAGTTCTGCAGAGGTACACAAGTCTCCTTAATTTCTCAATGGATACATCTGGTAAAGCCAAAAGCTGAACGATTTGGCAGCCTGTAATACAAAGCCTTCCCAGGAACTGGTGACATATTTTGAAGTACAAATAGCCTTGTTAACAATTTGTTTCTCCTCCAGGGGCAAAGGTTTCTATAGCCCTCTTTCGAAAGACCTTGCTGGGGCAGGACGGAATCATATAATGGTTTGGGTTTGAAGGGACCTTCGAGATCACCTAGTTCCAGACCCCATGCCATGGACAGCGACCCTTCCACTAGACCAGGTTACTCAAAGCCCTGTGCAACCTGGCTTTGAACACTTCCAGAGATGGGCCATTCACAGCTTCTCTGGACAACCTGTTCCAGTGCCTCAACACCATTGCAGTAAAAAACTTCTTCCTAACATCAAATCTAAATTTAGTAGTTTTCAATTTCAAGTCATCCCCCCATGTCCTATAACTAGAGTTCCAGTCACGTAGCTACAACTTCCTGACAAACTGCTAGGGTTTAACGATGAATGTTAGAGCTCATCTATCTGTCTACCTCACTGCTTTGCTGCTTTTACAGAAAAATCATGATAAGAGAATGTAAACTTGCACCCAGATACTGAAACTCAAACTGAGTCCCATGTTTTAAACTACGACTGTCTGGACTACTGTAAATATACCTACATGTGCTATGAGGTTTGTAACTTCTGGTAAGTAGCTAGGAGTAGTTTACACCTTCTGCAGCATCATCTGTCAAAGCACCTTCTGATAGACACCTAATCTAAAGAATGCAGACATGATTCTTAAAATCACACAACGCAAATTCTACATTATGTTATACCAGGATAATTCTCAGCTGTTAGAAGGAAGCAAATAAAAAGCATGCTCATTACAGAGTAACATCAAAACCTTGGCCTAAGTTTTCAATATTGCCTGCTTGATGGTACACCCAGACCATACTGGAGTTCATATTTTTGAGAAAAGGACAATTTAACTAATAACAACAACCAAAATCATGTGCTAGTAAGTAAGCTCACAAGAAATATGAAAGGCTCTGCAAACAGCAGCTTTTAAGAAAAGGTTCTAGAATTTCAGATGAAAGGAGAAGATGCTATAAAAACTCCTGCACCAACACTGGGAACAAAATAAAAACTCCTTTTAAATCTACATTATGTGGAACTGAAATTCAGGAACATTATTTCCTTTCATTCATGATCAACATTCTTTAAGCAACAAACAGATCAAGTTCTACCAAGATTTCCTACAGATGCAGTTTTAACGCCTCCAAACTGCATGCAAATTTCTACCCCGCAAGGGAATTTTTGTGTTGATGTTTACAAAGTGCAAATGTGACTTGCTGCAGTTGCCTTGCACATTATGAGACTCACTTTTCATAGTCCTGGACAATGCCTGTCCGCAAAACAGTAAAGATAGAGAAACATAAACTATACAACAAAGTAGTCAGAGTCACAGCAGAGGAGGAGGGGGCAAGGGAAGCATGGGTTTAACATCAGCCTCAGCTCTACAATGGTGATGGAGAATTCTGTAAATTAGTCTTTGGTTCTCTGAACATTAGTCTGCTCACAGTGGACACTATCAGGGTGTCTGAATGCAAAAGAATGGTCTGCAGAAAAAGCATGTAAGATAAATCCAAGAACTGATGGGAAGATTTATTCTCTGGAGTAAGTGGTTAGTAGGGAACCATAAGCTACTGCTCTTTAAATTGTCTTTAAAGACACTTGAAACCACATAGATTTGCAAAGTCTAGTCACACAGGAACTCTCTCCTGAATGCAAACACTTTATGTTCTCATTAAGGACAGTCCTAGAGAAACAGAAAGAAATACAGTCCTTTCTTTCACAACTGCACTGCTTTATGTTTCAAAAATTAGGCAGCAGTATCCCTTTATCACTGAACTTTCATCATCAGTTGCAGTACTATAATTTATTTGAAAGTCAGGTTCACGTTTGTTTTGTGGATCTTGAAGGATGTTAAAATACTGACATTTTTATTAAAATACTTTTATTTCAATAGATCTCACAGCCCTAACATTTATTTATCTTTTTCAAGAATGGTCTAATACTGCAATAATTATGACCTATGTTCAACTGACTTGACGACTAATGAGCTTCTGCAACCCAAGTAAAAATCCCATAAGCTTTGATAAATTGCACAGATGTAATGTCGTAGCAACACTCAGTCACTACTTCTCCAGAGTGAAACAGGAGTACCAAGACAAAGCTGAGAGGATAACTGCCTTCCCTAGAATGTTGTTTTCCCATTTCCTTCTTCTTTCCTGGGGGGTGGGAGCATAGTAAGGAAATTATTATGTTCCAGACACAAAATCCTTAAATCTGAGAAGAAAGTTAGGAACCTCTTTAAATGTAAAAGACTTCCTATGCTGCCTGGATTCTACCACTAACAGGAATGATGCCTTAGTTTTTCCATGGGTCATTCAGCAGAACCACACCTATGCCATGGGGATACAAATGTCTCCAAAGGAACAGCATTTTCTATTCAAGATAAAATACAGATGAGTTCTTATTACAGAGTATAATACTCTGCATTTTAGTTACTGCTTGAAGGATTGTAACAAAAACAGACATGGTCTCAAAAATGGGATTAGAGCTCCCTTATCGCAAAAATTAAGTCTAAATATATGGGAAGCAATCAGTTCCATGCATAGCTGTTCTCATTCCCTTGCTATATGTGCATGAATGAAAGCAGGCACATGTGCTTATTACATTTCTTAGTACATGTACAATATCAAGGAAATGATATAATCTTTGGGTATCTAGGACTTTCAAATTCACTTTATTAAATAACTTACTTCATCTTAAAGGCAGGTTAGTAAAATGTCATGGTTTTCTTCTATAAATAATGTTAAAGAAATGAGACAACTAATAAAGTAACTGCATTCAGAAAATGGTTGCAAAAAGTGCTTTCTCTAAACTAATTATTAAAACAGCTTATGACTCTCTCCTTGAAAAATATTCCAAACCCTGGATAATGTTCAAATAGTATTTTGGAATTAGACATCTGCTCATCACATCCTACCTTATAATTTCCTCACAGACTGGTTCCAGGTATTAAAAAGTCTTTTTAAGTCTGGAATGACAAGATCCAACTACAGAATAAAAATGCTAACATATATGCACTTTGAAACAACTTCTGTTTTAAAATATTGCTTCCTTTCTGATTTGCAAGATCATACGTATGTAAGAATAGAAACCATTTGCAATCCCTTTACAAATAATTCCTTCATATCAATTTACCACAGAAACATAAATATGAATTAATACAAAGCATTTTGAAATCCAGAAATATTATACTGCAATTTTGAATAATTCAGTGTGTAACTAGCTCTCAAAATTCACTTTAAAAAAACTCTTTCCATTGTTACACAATGACTTGAAAAAGGGAACGTTTCCCCTTTGCTCAGCTATGGCAGATGCCACCTCTGGGACGGAGGAGCCGAGCACCAGACGTTTGTGCAGCCCTTTTGAAACTGGCTGGCACCCGCAACGCTCCTCCTAAATTTATTATGCTCTTTCTTATAGCTCAGCAGTGACACATAAGCAACAAGCAGAGCTGCGAGCAATCTACAGTGACAATCTCAGGCTTATTTTATTCTCACCAAAGAGTTCACTATTACTGCTATCCATGCTGCTAGTATGTACAAAATGGACCCAGGGTATGGAAAATCTTTGATTTTATTACTTCCAATTGAGCAAGTACAGCTCTACAGATACGCAGTCAGAACTTCATATGTACATAAGCCTTTTTAACAAAAATTCAGAGTGTATGCATAAAGAAATCTCAAAATTGACAGAAACTGAACCTAGCTTTTCCACTTACACCTCCTAGCATGAACTTTACTGCACAGTAGGGAGCCGTGACTTTGAAATAATAACAGATAACGTTGCATTTGAGCCTTTTTCCTGTTATTTGGGGCCTCTTGCATAATTTTTTTTTTTAATACTAAAATGACAAGGGAGCAAAACCAATTACAGAAACAAGGCAACCTGCTCTTAAACTGATTAGCCTAGATGTCAAAATGGTCGTATTCACTTTTACCGAACATCTTTCCAGCAAAGCAAATCCACTCTCTTCTAGACCAAGTGTCATATACAAGTGTACATATGCAAATATGTACACTTCAATCTACTGACTGGTGTTTGATCAATTTACATAGTTGAGTGGCTCACTCAGACTCTCTGTGCTTTGAGGTTACATGTCCCAGAATGTACTGAGCTTGTTGGCATTTCAAAAATTAAATTTAGAAAAACGTATTATTTCACAGTTCTTTCCTCTAAGTTACTAAAATATTTAAGTGTAAGATATTCTACATCTAGATAAGGGGATAAATCAAAGATCAAGACAATGAACTTCCGTTCAACACCAGCCCTTTTCTGCACCTTTCATCTCCTTATCAAAACACAGAGATGAGCCTTGAGGGAAGCAAGCCCTGGAGTGAGACATTCCAGGCTCGCTGAAGTATGCAAGGAGACCACAGTGCAATGGTTGCATGTACTTGAGTGTAGTGAAATCCATCCTTCACTTTTAAATTAGAACATGCTGAACTCAAATAACTTTGCAGAGCAAAATTGGAAGTGCAAGACTAAAATAGGAAGAGACAATTCCAACCGGAGAAAGATCTGGAAATCTACCCAGTCCTGACGGGCCTTATTTTTTTCCCCCACACCTTAAAGATGTGCCAGTAGCCAAGTGAGAAGAACCCTTCTCCTCTGCTGAAGCGCAGCAATCATCTGGGCCTCACTGGAAGTTCATTTCAGATTTTGTATACCATGGCACCTAGTTCTGGGCAGACTTCAGGCTCCACACAACTCTGCATTTTGGAAAGCCCTCTAAGTGAGGGCTCTTGAAACATTTACAGTTAAGCAGGAGCATCCTGCCCAGGGTGGCACTGGCCCCCACAGAGCTGTGGCACCCAGCCCACAGGGCTCCAGATCTCACTGTTGCAGTTTAGCAGAGCACAGTTTGCATCATGGGGATGTAAAGGTAAGGCACTGATGTCCCAGCCAATACCATGAAGTGACAGGCATTCCCAGTAGGGTTGTTTTTCAGGGGTGTGCACATTTGGGATTTGAAATGTATATTTCATTAGATTTAGCAGAAGGATGGTCTTTGCCAGCACACGATGAAAGAGGGCATGTAGGGAATGCAACCTCTAAACACTGTCATAGTTTAGAGTTTAACCCACTGTAAAATATCATAAACTAACTCAAAATCTTAGTGAGCAATGCTCTTTGGCAAAATGTATATTCACACTAAAGATCGACAAGAAGAAA
This sequence comes from Phainopepla nitens, assembly GCA_013400175.1. Lineage (NCBI taxonomy): Eukaryota > Metazoa > Chordata > Aves > Passeriformes > Bombycillidae > Phainopepla > Phainopepla nitens. Next base: position 193,816 of record VXBQ01013009.1, on the reverse strand, counting down.
CTGTGGCAATAGCCGCACCAGTTAAAAAAAAGAACCAGGTGCTGCCATATAAGCTGTTGTTTTTAATTACTTTCAATTATTTCACAAGATAATCCAATATTTTAGAAATTACTGCAGAAAGGCTTTATTATATGCTTTTGAAACATTTCTATTCTAGACTGAAGATTTCATTGTGTCTGGTCAGAAGGAAGTAAGTGTCAGGGAGCAAAAAAACCCCAAAACTTCTTTGGCTTCACTTACTGGGGGATTTAGTGGTCAGGGATTAAAAATATGTAACCAGACTTTATCCAACTCCCTACAATTTAAAGCAAAATAAACAGGATTAAACTTTCAAATGTAGAAAGGACATAGTTCTCTTTTTACCTTTTAACACTGGTTTTCTTTGTTTTACTAAGACCTTGTATTTCAAATCTGATGGCGATATGATCATAGCATATTACCCATGCACAGTTTCTCTCCAGTAATCCCAAAACACCATGAGCACAGCCCAGACAAACAAGGGCACACATTGCTTCCTAGGAAGGATGCATTTCAGTGTATCTTCCTGTCCTAGCTCAATCACTCTGAAATCAAGAGAGGGATCTGCCCCACACGCTTCTCCTTCTGGGCCATGGAATACTGGCTTGATATCTGCAGAGTCCTATCCAAGATTATTTTTAGCCTAACTCTCACTGTGAAAAAAAGGTGTCTGAAACAAACCTTGAGAGCCCACTAGTTACTTCAAATAGTGCTGGCTCCCCAGTAAAGCCAATGGAAGAGTGATGGACTAAGTAATTTACAAACCAAACAGTTCTGCACATTATTACCAGCAACTGGGTCTGTGCTGCAATGTGTGTGTGTGTGTACACATGCCTGATGACAATATGATCCACACGATTCTCTCTTCATGTTTTTTAACTTTAAACTTGACTAAACGTGACTTCCATTTTGGCACAAAAATGAAATGCACAAAACGACGGCCCAGAAGGAGCTGGAGTACCTGGGGTTGCTGCAGTCACACCGAGCTTCTCCCAGCTGTGGAAAGCCCCATCAGCACCTGGCTGACAGGAGGGAAGGAGAGAACTGGAGGAGACTAGAAAATCCTGAGAAACTTTTTGCAGACATTACAGGAAGATTTAGCGCCTCAGGTATGATATTAACCAACTTATGAAAAAATTACAAGATCAGCAATTATCTCTTTTGAAGCCATGCAAAAATTCTGACCAAAAAAAAAAAAAGAGAAAAAAGCCTACGTAACTAAACATAGATACATAAGAAAAGATTTTACATGTATATTTAAACACACAACTTTGTGTAAAATATTTTTATTTCTGCGTGCATGTATAAAAATACAGTTTTGAGTATTTTAATAGAAGCAAGCACAAATTGATTAAAACTAATCTCTGAACATAGTGGAGAGCCAGCAGAATAATTAACTATCTTATTTATTAATTACTATAACTATACCAACTGTCTTTTCTCTTCATCTATCCAATAAAAACAACTCACTGCTAATCCACTACAGCTGCAGAAAATTCCATGAAATGTTAAAGTAACAAAATAGCTCCAGTTTTAGGTATGGAGGATCTATTTCTGCCCTTGAATCATTTATGTGAGATTATAATCTCCAGTGAAGAATTTGATGTTATTTTAACAATCCAATACCTCACTGGCACATGCTAGCAGACAAAACTTTTTTTTTGAAATTACACAGCTATATCATCTGAATAGGAAATCGATCACAGAACAAGCTAAATCTGCATGAAGGAGAAAGACTGGAAAGGTGAGATAGAGGTGGGAGGGTAGAATACAGTGAGCAGTATCAGAAAAATGAACATATAAATGGGAAAGGAGGAAGGATCATAGAAGTGCATCTTACTTGAAAAGATTTCTTTCAATATCTGCTGGCACTTTCTTTTTATCTACCACTAGTTCCTTCTATTGCAGTCAATAACCTGAGTGGGCATAAAATAGATTTTTCTTATGGTTTGGATCAACACAGGATATAAACCACAACTGAAACATATTTCCATGTGCTAAACCCAGCAATAGTTATTGTAATCCAATTGCCTATACATAGCATACTTTGACAACTGAGGTGGTAGACACAGGAAATACATAGCAAGAAGAAAGGTAGGAACATGTTGGTTCAGATTACTGCCTTCCAAATCTACTTTTGTTTTGCTGGTGTATTGTTAAATCCTTTTTGTGCTTCATAGGAAGCTACACATTTCGAAGACAGTAATAACAACTACTTTATTTTGGTTTTTGTTTGAAACGCCTATGATTTGCACACCCTGACACCTGCTGATTTCATGCCCTGCCTTTTCCCATCAAAGCTCTTCTTGGCTCTCCACACGAGCAAATCTCATTTATCAAAATTCTGTTAGTGTAAGGGGAAGGGCTATGCTGAGCTGAGCCGTGGCCTTCATTAAACATGCAGAACATAAACTGCTGACACTAAGCACAGTCAACTTGCAGCATGGCAGAGGAGGGGGAAAAAAGAAAGGAAAAAAAAAAGAGCAATGAGACAGAAAGAATGATGTGATGGTGAAATAGGAACAAAAGTCACAGTTTTGCAAAGCATTTAAGTCATACTGGACTCAGTGAGATTTAATCACAGACATGAAGTTAAGCATGTGCTTAACTTTGCCAAACAAATAGATCACTAAATTATGAATGGAACAATCTATTTCTGTTTCCAGGAACACGGACACTTTGTTCTCCAGACCAGCCCCTCAGGGAATGAAAAAGGTGAGGGGGAAAAATGATAAGAGAATTGGAGAAAACAATCCCTTCTTCAACTCAAAATACCGGTCTGGATAAAGGAACTGTACGTTATCTTTAACATAACAGGATTGAAAAGGTTGGTATCCATCATTTAGGTTCCAGGAGACAGAAAGAGTAAGTGCCATTATGGTCATTAATTTCAACACGGTACCAAAGGCCCGGGCTCTGAATAAAAGAAAAAATTTTAAATTTGGAAGAAGCAAGCATGAGAACAGAAATGCATTAACAATCAGAATTAGGGCTGAGGGTGAACAAAGTGGCTTTTTGAACTTTCACTTCACTTACTGTTCTTCATATTTTCCCCCCTTTAATTCTCAAAGATAGCTGTGTATTGCTGCCTACAATAGAAACTTGAATTTAATAGGCACGAAGCAGAAGGTGTGTAGCATTTTCCTCTGATCACAAGGAATAAGCACTTAGCTGTAAGAGATCCACAATGAGTCACTGCAGGGAGGAATCAAATGCATCACAGGTACATGCAAGCCTTTTTTATTATTATTCTACCAATTGAAAATGCATTATAACATACAGCCCTAGGGGGAAAAAAAAATCTATTGCAAACCACCTAGTCCTATAAAAATATATAATTTACCAATCATATATGCCTGCATTTACACAGTTCAAGGACAGCTAAGGCAGATACAAGGCAGGAGGATGGGGTGGGAGAGAGGTGGAGAGGGATGTCAACATTTCCTCTGTAAGCTTTTGTTGGTATTTGCAAATAAGTTAAGATAATAATTCCAAGTTGAAATTGCCTCAGTACTAAAATGAATAACTTACCATCAAGCTTCAAACAGCAGCTAAAAGTTATTTTAGTATTATCTTAAAAATAATAGCATATTAACATTTTCTGATACTTTCACACCTCTTAAAACACTTCTTCAAAGTTAATAAAATTAATGGCTGGATTCTGTTACCCTTTTCCATTCTGAATATCATCATATTCCAGAGAGAAAGAATTTAGCTCTGATCAACAAACTCTTAGCATAATATTAACTTTTCTTCCCTTTTCCAGGGTTCTGTGTACATGCAGTTTTAATGGGAGAGCAGAAAGCAGACACACATGAGGCACGCACTTTGACCTTTCCTCAAAAGTGATTTCTGTAATTTTTTTTTAAAAAAAATATTGTATACATTTAACAGAAATCAATAGCTGCTTTTATGTTGAAAAATTGTTATTTTTCTTGAGGTCACCTACGAAATAGAACAGGACAGCCAAATTGTTCTCTCTTCTCTTTCAGCTTGTAAACAATGCAGTATTATCACCAGCTTTTTTAGCTTTTATTCTGGTCAACAAGGCACTGCAGCCTGCCATATAAAGCTGCACACCACATGGCACCATTCAACAGTATATCTAGGTCAGCTTGCATTTTTAATGTGCTCCATTAGCTTTCCCCTGCTCACTGTATCAAGTTTGAACTTCTCCTTCTCACTTTTCAAACCTCTCTATAAGTAAGCCAGACAACACACAGGATTCTAAGAATATTGTCATCACCTTCAACATTTGTTCCACCAAAGACTGCAGTTCTAATGCTATTTCCTTAATTCCATGCTGTTTCCAAACCCAGCATCCCCCAATTTCTCCTTCAAGATCCTTTTCCACAATCCTGCTGGTGGGAAAAAAAAAAAAAAAAGGGGCTACTAAAATAAAAATCCCCAATGCTTTGCCTAACATAATTCCTTCCCTCAGTACTACTCAGGAAAGCTTAACAAGTTTGACCTTGGCAGCATTCTGCACACACCACGGCTAAAAAACCCTACAAGTTAATAAGCATATAAACAGCCATACCTACATTACTGTAAAGCTTTTGCAGAATCATGTGTGCTTTTAGTTACTTCGATGCAAGAAAAACCAGTTCCACATGATTCACTTCATTGCTTTCCTTCATAAACAGCAGTTAACTCACTCTTTAAAAACACAATTATTAATTTTTACATTAGCATGTATTCTAACTGCTCTTCCCACAGATGATTTTAAGGTGCACATCCCTCCATTGGAGCACAGCCCTTGCACAAGGATTGAAGTTGTAAAACCACCCTAGATATAGTGTACATGTACAAGGTAATTGGTATATCAGCTCTGACACAAGGAATAGCACCGTGAGGAAGTTTTGCAGGAGGCTCGTGGAGATTCAAACAGATCTTGGTAAGTAGGTGGAACTGGATGATGGAATGAAAACAGTCACGATAAACTGAACAATACAAATAACGCTTATTTTGCTTCAGATTAAAATGGTAAGGCAAGTTTTAATAAAGAGACTGGAAATTCGTCTGTTGTCTATTTCACATAGTAGCAAGGATTTAGTAGTGAAATCATAAAACACACAGAATGATTGTTACATTAGAAATCTGTCACAATAGTTCATGTGTATAGTATAAAACAATGTAAAGCATGGCAACAGTATGAAAATCATGCCAGAATAAGCTGTAAGAAAATATGAAGACCCTGTATAATTGTTCACCAAGAAAATCAAAGGAATGACCTTGAAAAACAAGATTTCCCAGTGTCATTCTAATCTAATAAAACTATCCATCTATCCCAATTCACTAGAAAACCCCATCTCACAAGAAGAAATTCTTAAAAAGCAAATCAAAATAACTGAAGCTTCAAAGTTAAAAAATTATGTCTTCTGTAAAAGAAATATGTGTTCAGTAAAAAGCCTCAGATTCTGCACTATTGTCATTGTTTTTCCTCTAGAAATCTCTAACATGTCAACAGCACTTTTCCCAGCAAAGCACAGCTCTGGACAATGATACACACCTGTCCCTGTCTCAAGAAATAAAACAGGTGAAATAAAAACCTAAATCACATCTGTCTACCCAACAACTTTCTCATGCTCCTCTTTGCAATTCCTATTCCTCAAACCTAGCATTAGTTATAACAAGCCAATTCTGAAATCAGGGGAAGCAGCCACGTAGCAGAAATCTGAATATTTTTCTGTATCTGTATTTCATGCTGCTAAAAAAGTATGCCATTAAAAAAAAAGGGCAAACACATTAACAGCAGGTTTATTTTAAAAAAAATTATTTGTGGGGTTTTTTATGTTTTAAGTCCCAATCTGAGTGGGAGCAAGCTTTCTGTAGCAAGGTGGCATTGGTTGCTGGAGGGCACAGTTCTGGTCCCACCAGCTGTACAATCAGGTAGAATTTACGGCAGAAAAAGAAATCTGGTCTAACTTGCTCACCTCATCAGAGAAGAACAGCAAACTATTTGCAAATATTCTGAACTGCTCTCTTTCCACCCCTAAACAAAAAGACCACCTGCCTCAACATTTATTTAAAATGTGCAGGTATTTACAAGTAAACTTTGTGTTCTGATTGTTAGATGGTTTGATAAATCCGATACTCCCTCCAAGTTCAAACCAGCAGTGTAAATCAAAGGGGCCACACAGAACTGTAAAGGACCTGCCTGATCAGGCAAGCATCACCCTCGTTTACATGTCAACAGGAGGCAGCTGAGCGAGGGAGGATGCTGAGCAGCACACCCAGCCAGACAGCTCAGGCACACCAGGCTCAGGCTGCCTGAGTGCACCCACCAGTTAAAATTTAATGAGTAACAGAAGGAAGACTGAGAAAATAAATTCTTTTTCTCTGGTAGTAACTTAAGTCGCTGCAATGTAGTGACTGGTGTTAAATGGTGGGTTCAAACCCTTGAGGAGATGCATATTCCCACCATGAAAGCAGTACCAAATTTTGCGCTCTTCTGGCTTTTCTATGAAGTTTGGAAACGAAAAACCATACTACAGACTGACTCTTTATAAATCAGCAAGGGGAAATATGGATTGCTGCTGCTGCTGCTGCTACCACAAAAGCTGGATGGTTCAATGCTGCACGAGTTCATTTTAATATAGTGGCAATCTAAATGGGCACAGGACCACCCAAAGAGAGATTAATCAGAAAAGCAAACTCATTAATCAGAAAAGCAAAATTAGTTGCCAAGACTTTACTGTGAGGGTGGTGAAACACTGGAAAAAGTTGCCAGAAAGGCTGTGGATGCCCCATCCCTGGAGGTGTTCAAGGCCAGCTTGGATGGAGCTCTGAGCAGCCTGAAAGGTGCTGCTGTTTGTGACAGGAGGGTTGAAACTAAATGATCTTTAAAGTTTCTTCCAACCCAAATCATTCCATGATTCTTACTTATGGACATCCCTTGAGCAAATACCTAACAGTTGCTTTGAATTGCATAAACATCTTCTGAAAACTCTACACTGGTATTCTAAGAAAGCCAATGGGAGCTTTAAATTCATATCAAAATCCGAAATGTGGTGACATCCACACCTTGATAACCTAAACTGTGCAGTACTGGAGGGGAAGTCTGTTCATCACATTTATGTATGTCCAAAGTAAAGATGATGTAGGAAATAAGACAGCAGTTTACGTTTTCTTAGCACTAATCCCAGCTGGTTGCAGGGCACAGGGCCAACCACGGGCCAATGATGTTCAAGGGTGCTGAGGAAGGCACATTTACCATCTGTGCTCACTCCAGCTTGCCACAGAGTTCTTGGGAGCTTTGTAAAATAAATGTTGCCACATACCCATGTAAACTGCCTAAGCCTAACCCTGAGGCCATCAGTATTTATTCTGCAAGCACCATGAGATGCTTCATGCTGAAAAGGAACATTAAACATGTATTTATGGCTAGCTTGGATCACTGGCAAGAAAAGAAAAAAGGAAATATCCAATAAAGTCTGACATGCTGTACAACACAAAGGGACACTGCCACAGGAGACAGGTCCTCCCAAAAGCTTCACCTTGCCTTGTCTTTCCTGAGACTAGAGGAGTGTGGGCACAGGGCACAAGGAGGAGAATACCAACTCTTATGTCATTTATCCATCTGATCTTACTTTCTGACAAGTGGGGCTTCTCAGCTAACATAGCTTTTTTTCTCCTCTTCTGTGTATTATTTTGTCTTTTCTTCTTTACGCAGGATTATTATGGAATTATCCAGACCCACCTCCACTGCACAAAGAGGCATGACAATTGCCTGGAAGCCTGCACTTTTTTCCATCCTCCCAGAAAGCTTTAAAATTCTCTCTGTATGGGAAGTGGGACAAAGTTGTGAGGAGTGGGGTACCACAAATGGCTGCTGTTTGGAATCACCCTCCACACGCAAGGTGGTTAGATACACTCCTCTACTACCTGCAGCACTCAGGAGAAAACTGGACCACAGTTAGGACTGTACAATGGATGGAGAAAAACTTATGGCCACAAATCTCTTGGTGTGCCTCTTAATTTGTATAAAATTAATTGGGGAAAAAACCTCACAAACCACAGACCTATTTATTGAGACTAAACTTATCAGACATTAGGAACTATTGATTACGAAAGTGAAATTTGTAAAACACGATCACAATTTCTCAGTTTTGTGTTTTCTTTGACTGTCACAAATAGCACAGCTGTGATATGCATAGGCTGTTCAGAAAGAAACCTGTTCAAGCTGCTGCTGCTTAGTCATAAGTACTTCAAAACACTTTGATACATCTGTAAGAAGTCCCTAAGAATATAAAAAGAGTACCCTGATATAATGCCATTCTCTACTCTTGGAAAACACCCAGCAGAGAGGGCACTCAGGAGTCTTCAGCAACCCCAAAACACAACTTTAACAATAAGCCAAAGAAAAGAGGTTGGAAAATTATTTTAGTTATCTAAACACCTCAGGTGAAATGTCCACAAAGAAATGAAAAACGGAACTGGGGAAACATGCAATCCTAACTTTCCTATGAGCAGCAAAACAGATTTTACTAGAGGTTATTATGAATACCTATTTTTTTCTAAGCTAAAACAAATCCAAAAACTTATTTACAACTCCCAGGTTCCTATCTAAGTCAACAGTGCAAAGACAGATGTAAATGAGGACTCATTTCTCTGTATTTTCCCATATACTAAGCACACACAGACAATCCAAGTGTCAACACATCAAGACAGAGATAATTCTGACCCTTGAAAACATTCCCTTCTGAAAAGGATTAATTGGCTTTAAAATAATTTAATTTGGCTTTGAAGATACAACTGTTATTAGCAACCACCAGATGGCAGGAGAAAAGGCTGCTTACAGTCTTCAACAAAAGAAAGCTGTCTTTAGGCGAGCATTAGAAGAGAACAATTTTTTATGTCTACTTTTTCTTCTCTTTCAATTGGTTACTTTCTTTTTCTTTCTAAGAAGTACTATTTTATTGCAATCAAGCTAGTATATTTAAAAAAAAAAGAAAAATGTCTCTTGAGAACATGTGTCTCAATTTTATCTCATGCCATCTCATAGCTCAAGGGTTCTGTTACAGATATTGGAAGAACAACAGTTTCTTTCTAGGTTTGCACAGTCATAACTCACAGTCAACCACCAAATGTATTCCCTTTGATGTCCTATGCTTCAAACCAGGAAGCTGACACATAGCTACACTGTGTAGCTCAATTTACCCTCGGGATTTGAACTTCTGCTATCTGAGATATGAAAATATGTAGACTACAGAAGATGCACCACGATGTGCTGATTGTTGCAATAATGCAGCATCTAAAGGTGGAGGAAAGCAAAACCCCTCCCCTACAAGCATGAACCTCCCCACTCTGCCCAACACTCTCCCACCAAAGCAACCCAAAAACCACCTTAATAAACCCAAGTAAAAGTAGTATGTTTGGGAGGAAAAACATTTTAGTCCTGAGCACATTCTTAAAGAAATGTATCCTGTACCAGAGAAAGAACATTTTAAAAATGCAATCTAGCAGCACATACTTAAAAGACTTAGGAATAGACTCTCTAAACAACTTCCAGAGTTACTAAATTATGGACACAAGGTCATCTCTTTATGTTGTGTCATAAAACAAAAATATGGCTAGTTCCATGAACAATGCTGGAAGCTCCACTATACAGACACATTCACATCAGGAATACCACCCTTGCTGTATTTCTTTGATAGAGCTGTCTCTCCATTATGCTGATTTCTCTATCAAAGAGAAAGCTGCCCTGTATTTGTCTTCCGCAAAGGAAACATAAAATCTCTCCTACAGTGAACACATCCATCAGGAATGAGATTCTTTTTCCTCAAGCCCAGCAGCACAGAGTCCCAGAAAAGAACAGGTGAAGCTCGCTCCTACTTCAAACCAGCGTGAGATGAAGTTGTGTGGTTAATTCTGCCTCTGTGCATTAGCAAACATGCCACTTGCAAAATATGAAAGGCTTTCTTCCCTGCCCCGTTTTTAAATGACACCTACAAATCACTAATCCAGTTGCCATTTATTTCCATATGTCAAATTACAATCTTAACTTGTGCAAAGCAACATAATAGTAATGATTAAGCCAATTACATCACAACACAGCTTAAAATGACACACAATGGAAGGATTAAAGCTCACTACCAAATAAGAGAGTCCTGCTCTTGGTAGAGCTCCCCCACTGTGGGAACAGAAGTGTCTCTTTTCCTGTTGCACAAACTTGTGAGCCTTCTGACAAGTAGTTGCTGGACTGCCATTACCAAACTGATTGATATTAATGCAGCACTAAGCTGGGGTCGCTGCACCTCAGCATCAGCTGCGGAGGGCGGGCTCAGCGGCCGGCGCTGCCAACACGGCTCATGGCACTCCGCAGGTCCACAGACAGGCTGGGACACGTGCACAAGGTGATCTCACCAGGCTTAACTGAATGAAGCCTCCCCTAGCCTACGTTATTTGGGTCAGGTGGATGCTGACAGTAAAAGCCTTAGGGAAAGGGAGGGAGAATAAATCGAGCACAGATATTAAAAAAGTCAGGCAATCCTGTTCTCTAGATAGGGCCAGACACCATTTGCAGCCTGTACGAAGCATGTGCTGCTGCATTTGACACCGTAATTCCAACTGATGCCAACATGCAGCTCCTACAATAATAAAATGTGGGTTAAATCTGTATATAATAACCAACCTTTCAGACTAAGATTTTCAATTCTACCTCAGAGATAAAAAGGTTCTAATGGAAATTGAGCATCTGAATCTCTTAGGGGGATTTAAAAAACTCCCGCACTCCTATTTTTATTTGTTCATTGCCTTGGTCTTTAAATAAGCATCATTCAAAATGGTTAAACACTTTACCTTTTACTTCTGCCCTGGGCACCCTTTTTTTTTTTCCTCTCTTTCTTTTTCACATCTTTGTATTCCTCCTATTTTCTCTGCCATCTGCGAACACTGGTCCCATCTGCTAAAATATAACTTCCTACTCAGCTAAAATAAAGACAAAATAAATTGGTGCTGTTAGTATTTTACATGTCATCATTAGGCTTTAGGAAGATTAATGAGACTCAAAGAGTTTCCAAATTTGAAACATTCCTGTGCATGGACTGCGGACTTGGACAGATATCGCTCCATCTATTCACTCTTACTCTACGTTACTTTCTTGGCAACTACAGGTTTGAAGGAACTAATTACATATGTAAGCTTATCCTCAGCAGAATTTGAACAAACCAGGCATAACTGTTAAGCCTGTCCCAGATCACCTATCAGCTGTTCATGATTTGCTACGTGGTTATTTCCCCTACATCTCTCCATACGTAAGGATGCATATATCACAGCCCTTCTAAATATTGAAACAAAAGAACCAGTCAAAAGCTGGAAGGTTTTTTTCCTTTACAAACAAATATGCATTCAAGCACACACACAAATAAATGTGTAAATTAAACTGAACACCACGTGTACCATCTTTGAAAAAGCTGTTACAGCACACCAACAGCTTCCTCCTTCTGTAAAATCAGTCGCATGGAAAGCTGAATGGGTTTACTTCCTTCTATTCAACCAAAAGAAAGCTTTGGACAGCAATGCAATCAAGTCTGTACATTTTTATACTTATCAAACAACAACTTTGTTTTTTTAACTGATTGAAAATGTGCTTTGGATTTATAGCCTTTTAATATTGGTCTCACATATGTACAAAATGAAAATAAAAAGTTCATATTAAAATGTAACTTTCGCTCTAATAAATGCCTTATGTCCTACCTTTGTTTGGGGAAGATTGTTTACTTATTAAAAAGTTGAGGAGAAGGAAACATTTTTAAGGGCTACTGCTAATGGTTCACAATTTGCATCTGTTCTATGCTTAAGGAGTAAGGATAGGATTTGGTACTTCAAGGTGCCTCTTCCCTGGGTATTTTGACAGTTTGACACAATTTCTTTTGTATTATTTTCTAAAATAAGAAATTATTTTGTCTAAATAAATATATATAACTTGCATCAAAAGTATCCCTTACCTGATTTCTACAAACATGAGGATGACAATCATCATCCAAGACTCAACAATTCAAAGGGCACGCTACATCAGGCAGATCTTCCCTTTGCCAATGATAACACAGTGAAGCTGAACTATGTTCTGATGTCTCATTCAGAACCTTTTCCTGGGAAACAGCCCCACTTGATGCCCGTGTGCATATTTACCTTGAGACTGAAATCACAGAGAATTTAAGAATAACAAAGGACATGGTACATTCTTTCAGTAGTCCACAAATATCCTTTTTTAAAAGACACTATTCTTGTATGTATCTACAGGCAACACAGCCTGTCAACAGCCTAAAACTAAGTGGCATCTAAGGATAGGGGGAATGGATGCAGTCAAAAGAAGAGCTATCCCCTGCAGCAAACTATGCTTCTGCTCTGCATACAGAGGGGCCCTACAACGTTTCAAGCTGAGACACAGGCTACACCCAAACCCAAAAAGATAGCTCCCCTCAACAGTCTACAATGGTCCTGGAGAAGAATTCAGGCTAAAAGCAGGTACCAAGGAAAGCACTGCATGGTGCAAATCTTTCACGTTACATCCTTCTCAACTGTGTTATCTGGTATTCAACTTACTTATTTATAAAATCAACTATTTTTCATTTAAAAAATTTCGCTTACACACATTCTCTGTTGGCATACCAACTCATCTGTTAATGTAACAGAGACACTAGCATTTATTTGTCATTGAGACAGACAGTAAAGAAAGCATCTTTTAAGGGAGAGAAGGGAAGAAAGTGCTTTTGCAGCATCTCTAAATAGACGGCAAAAATAAATTCTGGGATTAACAAATTTTGGATGATACATTTTGCTTTCTTTTTGATTGATAAAAAGTACATGACATTCCTAGACATAGATAGTTCTCTATGTAACGTAAAGTTACTATAATAAGAGAGTTTAAAAGATCCTGATGGTTCTGAAGATGAATTTTATGGAAAAAAGATGCTTGGGACTATGGACATCAATGTTCAGAGCTGGCAACAGTACTTTTTCAGTTTTGTGAAACTTAAGCTTAGCAACAGAAAACTCTTAAAAGTTTTTCTAATAAAAAGGAATTTCAAAGGATGTCCATCAGGATGACAAGACATAAAAACACCTTGTAAATCTAGCCATGAAAAAAACTTAGAAGCCTCCTCCACAGTGCTATTTTTTAGCTCTAAGAGTGACTGGCGACAATAATCATCAGTAATATTTCTTTTTACCCACCTAGTCTGAAGGATTATGGAGATGAGCTCACAAGAGCTGACCCTCCAGGTTTATTAAATATTCAATGAATATTCTGTATGCTTGCTGGGTATTAAATAAAAATCAGAAAATACTGCAGACTACCATACATTATATATTTCAAATAATACCAGAGTAGCTCTGTCTGTTTTCTAATATTTGATTGAAATCACTTTATCACATATCAACATAAAAATGTACAAAACAGACACAATCTAAATTCTGGCATCATGAATATTTTTGTACTTTCAAAGCTTTTTTTTTTCCTGTTGGTTAATTTTACTTATTCTATTCCAAATAAACCTGGAGAACTTATTTAATATTTTCTTGCTTTTCCTTTTTACCTTAATAGTAACAGCACTGCTATTTTTTCAACTGCAGTTGCATCACAGCAAATGGGCCTTCAGCAGCAGGAAAATCTTCACTGTCATGATTTAGCCTACAGTTCCTACAATCTCCCTTTTCCCTTCCCCATCCACTCTCTTTCTGGCTAACTGGACGTAGCCTACACACAATCTGCCCTGATTAAAATCATCTTCTATGAGTGCTCCGTTAAAACACTGATCATCACCACAACGCTCACTGGCCGAAGAAACTTGAGCACCAAGTAGGACACAGCCCATCCATGGAGCTGGGCAGGTCTGAAGTTGTCTCCAACACACACTGCTGCCCGCCACACGCTGATCTACAATCGAACACAGGGTGATGCAGCTGTTCAATGAACTACTTTCCACTCAAGATGCTCCGTGAAAAAGGGCCTGAACAAAGTGGCCTACTCTGCAGACTGCCAAGCAGACAACAAGCACTATTTCTGAGTTGCAAATCTATGGAACAAGAACAAATTCAGCATTTGGGCAAGTCCAACCTTAAAAACTACTGCTAAGCTGACCTTACACGGTTTCCACGTGGTTTTCCACAAGTAAAACTTGCTCACAGGTTTTATACCAAGAAAAGGATTAAGGCAGCCTGTGTGCCATTCTCAGATTACCACACACAAGGGAAAGTTTCTGAATTGATGGATGCAAGTCACAGAATCCTCAATTCTCAGGTTGAAAATTGTCATTTTCTGTGGCATTACATCAAACAATTCACATTGTTGGGACCTATATAACAAAACTGCACCAAACTACACACCTTGTGTCCAAATGTAGCATCCTCGGAGGCCAAGACTTCAACCTGAAATTATAAGGAGAAAGATAATTTCAAATTTAGCCACCACCAAGAACCTCTCTCTCCTGAGCACAGCACCGAAGTCCAGGCAAAGAAGAGATCTGTAAATGAAGGTGCCAGTCTGGATCAACCCTAGGAAACCTGCACATGATATGATGTGCAAAATTAACAGCTGACAATAGAAATCCTCAAATGAGGAAACTCTGAGAGCATCCCTCATGACACAAACAAGGTTTCTCCACCTGAATGACATAAAGAGTACCTGTCAGTGTCCCAGAAATTACTGTACTACAGCTGGAACATTTTTCTCCATACAGAGTTTTGACTACACCAAAAAGCTGCCTGAGCACAACCGGAATGATCTGCCATGGTAAGTCCCTGCAAAAAGAAAGCTGGAAACACCTGACCTCTTCCCCTCCTGTTACCTTCTAAGCAGGCTGGGTACTTCTGCACCAGCACCAAGTAGAACACCAACAAGGGGAAACTCTGCAGCCAAGTTCTTGGTTGCAGGCTCCTGTCCCATCTTGGGCTACCAAACTATTTGAAAACTAGAGTTCAGGGAACACAAAGGCAACCCAGGCAAGGCCGAGACCAGCTGGCTGAGAGAAACAGTGCATGCTTGAAAGCCTGAGAAAAGCAAGCTGCCAGGTCATCGAGTGGTGCTCCAGATCAAGCCCTTGCTGGTTGTCACACACTGCACAACTCTAGAGCAGATAGGCACTAATCTGCGACAACAGGAACAGACGTAGGAAAGCAGGCACACTGATTTTTCATTAGACTCCTTAAAAATACTTCACACTTCAGCACCTTTCACCTGAGAATCTCGGTCTTTTATGAATTCTAATTAACTAAGCTTCCCAATACACCAGTAAAGTCAGAAATATCATCATCCCAATATAGAGAGAGAAGAGCGAGGCAGAAAGAGGTTGAACAATTTTTTAGTAGTTATGTGCCAAGCCAGGGACACACTCATGGAAAGAATCCCAGATCTCTACTCTCAGGCTCACAGTTTAACAACTAGAAAATTTTCTATTTCTCTGATTTACATCCTATTTAGAATGCCTACTGCTGCATTGTAATTTATACAACTAGTATAACTAAAACTAATGTATCTAATTTCCTGTTTAACTTAAGAAGAGTAAAGGATTTAAAGCAAATCAAGAGGGGAAAAAATGAATGTGAAGTTTCACCCCGAAGCACGTTATAATGCCAGAGTTATAAACCCCTGAACAAGAGGGTTTATAATGGAAAGGTTGATAAACTAACAATGATGGCAGCACTTAAATATATTTATGTCATGATCTAGCAACATATGGTATTTCTTCATCTCTGCTTTTTTTTTTCTCCTCCCTTTTTTAATTTAAAGGGAGATAAAGCATTCATAGGAACTACGAAGAAATGAAGAAAATGAACCTGGAGTTACCTAATTGTGACCTGTCCAGCTAATTAGGAATGATAGTAAGAGGCTACAAAATAGCATCTCATTCAATGGGAGGCAGGAAAAAAAAAATCCCAGTAAATAAAATCAATCTAAAATGATATGATATATATTAGCTCCTTATATTAAGCTTCTAATCCTTTAGGCACTTTATAAATATTAAACAATCAGTCTGGTGAGACTGATAAATATCCATAATATATTTTACAGATGAAGAAACAGACAGAGGGTTAAGTGATTTGCCCAGGGCCAAAAAGAATAATCAGCCACTGGATTGGAAATAACTGTATGACTGCTTGTCACAATACAGTGCCCTACTCAGATGCTCAGGTGGCTTCTGAAAAAAGTCAGTCAACTATCAGAAGCATCTTGGATAGGGTTAATGTGGTACACATCTGAAGTGTGAATGGTCATTTTCAGGAGGCTTACCGTTTTGGTACAGCATCCAGTTACCACCACTAGACAGACCCCAAAAACTTTTTCAAACTCACTCAGTTTTCTCTATCCAGTACTATATTGTAACATATCCCAGTGCTACCTCCAGTCCCATTAATCACAGAATCATAAAGGTTGGAAAATAGCTCCAAGATCATCAAGTCCAACCGTGTCAACCAGACCATAGCACCAAGTGCCATGTCCAGTTGTTTCTTGAACACCTCCAGGAACAGTGATTCCACCACCTCCCTGAGCAGCCCATTTCAATACCTGACCAGCCTTTCAGTGAAGACATTCTTCATGATGTCCAGCTTGAACTTCCTCTGGCAGAGCTTGAGGCCATATCCTTCTGTCCTGTCATTTGTTGCCTGGGAGAAGAAGCTGACCCCCACCTGGCTACAACCTCAGTTGTTCTACCTTCTTGGTGGTCTTAGAGAGTGGATGCTGTGCTATATTTCTATTGTGGAGATTCATTAGGGGAAAAAAAAAGGAGCCTTCTTTGTGCTACAGGGTCCTTCTCTGACTTCTTCCTTGAATCCATCAGAGTTTCCCATGTCTAGCCAGCCCCAGTACACTTTCTCCTTTGCCCTGCTGTCCCTTCCTTCTTCCTCTCCTTCCCAAGGGTCCCAGCTGGGTGCTATCCAGGGCTGCTTGTCCCATGCCCTGCAGAAGCACAACATGGATGGGATGGCGTGGAAACCCTGCACCAACCCAGCACAGACTGGACAGAGTTTTAGACTGGGCTCTGCACTGCACCTCATCTGCAGAGAGGCCACCTCATATGCCAGGACCCCCACTGCAGAGCACAGGCATATTGTCAACACCTGGGCTCTGCTAAGGAAGCTCCTGCTCAGGGCCAAAAGAATGCTCACAAGTGCCACGGTTCCAAAACACATTAATTAATATGGCACAATGACCAACGCGTGCAAAACTCAATCCTCCTTTTCACCAAAAAAAACTGAGAGGAAGAACAAACTGTGACATCAAAGAGTAAAGCAGAAGTTTAAGCTCGTGTAACATATTCCCAGTCTCTTTTACATATAGAAATATTTTATTTTATGCTTAGAAACATAAGGCTTACAGAGACAGTAAAACGGCTTGAAGACAGATAACAATTCTAATAAAAAATGTTATTGAACAGGTCTGATAACGCTACTTCTACTTTTCCAAGAATGATCACACAACTTTTGTGCTAAATAATTGTCCTCACCTTGCAGATGATACAATGAAACATTCTCTGTATTCTTTGTTACTACTGTATTTAACAGTGCACTAGTGCATTAGTCCATCCATCTGGATTTTCACCTCCTTGTATAAAAGACAGTTAAGCTAAGTAACAGACAAGTAACTGCTGACAACATAAGATACACAACATAAAGGACTGAAACAAGATGTGGGACAACATGAGGTTTTCCTCATGCTGAGATCGCAAAAGAAACAAAACAAAACCAAACAACAACAAAAAAAAGAAGAAGCCAAAATGCATTACAACCTAGGCTGAGTGGACCCCCCTCTAGCGGGAATGCTCATGTACTTCAATCAGCATCCATATCACCCCAGCAAAAGAGAACATTACCTTAAGAATCAGGCAAGCACCATCTTTCTCTTAACTGCCTTATGAATATAACACTTCCATTTCAATACATAAAAAAATGAATAGGACATTCATTATTGCTTTAAGATAATCTGATGTTAATTAAGAACTTCCCATTATACACCTAT
The DNA here is from genome assembly GCA_013400175.1 of Phainopepla nitens. Classification (NCBI taxonomy): domain Eukaryota; kingdom Metazoa; phylum Chordata; class Aves; order Passeriformes; family Bombycillidae; genus Phainopepla; species Phainopepla nitens. Next base: position 175,836 of record VXBQ01013009.1, on the reverse strand, counting down.
TTGTGGTAGCTAAATATTTTCTATTTTAGTTGGTTGTTCTGAGTGTGTACACATGTAAATATCTTGGGTAGGTGGAGTGTTTTTCTTTTACAGTGAAAAATTCACTGCATCACTAAAAAATGCAGACGATTCTTAAATGAAGCACTGTTGATTTCATCTACATATTTATATCCGTATGAAATACAGCAGCTTTCCCCTAGGCGCTGCTCTGAATCTTTGCTCCAGTCCACACTTCCTGCTCCTCAAAATACAGTGCTACAGCTGAATGCTGTTTGCCCCGCATTCATTTTCTATGTAAAAGCAATTTTTGGTCACTATTCTTCGGCTGGCTTTTTTTCCAGTTCATCTAAAGAACCAAACAGCCTTTTTGCTTCTAATAACCAAACTCAAACCACACTTGCAGTATCCTGCAATTCTGGGCTAGAAGGCTATTGTAAGTGGTAAGGGGTAAATGAAGGGAGTGTGTGTATTAACCATACACTGTGGATCAATTACACGAGACACAATTAGTGGTTTAAGGGTATCCCACAGCTGAAGCATGCTTGTCCTGGCTGGCCAACTGACCCTTCCTACAGCCTGCTCCCCACTGCCACCCCCAGTCCAAGCACAGCCTTCTGGGGCTGGCCAGGATGGGGTCCAGAAACCTCCCCAGTGCATGACAAGGTGGAACTTCCCACCTCCCCGCACAACTTATGTGGACTCCAAAAATGGGCAGGTATGGCCAAGATCACTACTGCTTATGTAGAATTCTATGATTTAACGGTCGAATAGAACAGCATTTAGTATTTTTTTTGTAAGATGAAAGAATTCATACACATCATGTCGGCCTGAAGGGCCCAGTGAGGAATGTGTGGAGTACCCTGAAACAAGATGGGGAGTAGCCTTTTGTCTCTTTTTGTCAGAAGTAATGAAACTTTGTCAGTAGTTCTATTTTGCTTCCCAATAAATGACTCATACAGACCCAGTTCGACAAAGAATATTGCATCGCGACCAAGAGACTTAGAGTTAATTACATACAGTCATTTTTACCTCCCTGTCAAACAAAAAAGGAGTTGAAACATAGAGAGAACCCTTGAGGTGCAATGCTGAACATGGCCTTTTTGGAATGAAGTTGTACAACCTAGTGATCAGATGACACAAGGAATTATTATAATTTGGTCTTCTTCAGAGCCATATTCATCATTGGTTCAGTCCTCAGCTCAGCTCAGGTCCTTCTTGGCTCATCAAGACACTGTTTGAGATAGGATTAGGTGAAACTAAGCAAGAGTCATGGGAAGTAGAATGTTCAGTTGAGAGGAGAAATTACAGCCACACTTAATGCCCAGACTGTTATTCAAACAATGGAATATGAAATACCAAGTACACAAGGACAAAATAACTAAATCACAAAAGACACGGGTTACAAAAGCCCTCTCCACCTTGTTTGGGGGAATCTGAAAATAAGCACTAATAATAATTTCTGATGCATGCTGATTCCCGTGTAATATCCTGTTAACATTAATGCTGAGAAAGATCATCGATCTGCATTTAACTACCCAGGCAAAGATTTCCAATACAGCACACACTTAACGCTGCTCTGAGACTTGGGCTGGAGCTCCTTGAGTTCACCCTACGGAGCCACTATTCGCAGCTGGCAGGTAAGGGGGTTACAGCTACTGTGCCAAGGGACACAGTAGAGTGGAGCAGCTCTGATCAAGACAAAATATTTTATATGGGCACTTACAGTTTCTGCAGTTCACACATGAGAATTTGACCAGCTGGCTGCAAATTTTATAGGCTTTCTATTGTCATTTGTTTGACATTATTATTCTAGGAAAATTATAGCACAGGGCTTCTCTGATACCGAGAGGGTTTTCACAAACTGCCTGCTTACTAAAAAGGCATGCCTCTGGCTCTTCTAAAATATGCTCAAAACAAAACAAATGTGTAAGTTAATACTTGCATTTTGCAATACTTTTGTTTTCCCTGTTCAGTAACGATCAATCAGTTTAGAAAGGATTCTCTTCCCTGTGATAACAAAATCCAAAAAGAATGCGGAAAGACAGGTGCATCCTCTTGAATTACTACTGCCAAATCACCTTCTTGCTGTTGGGGTAGGCTTCTTGCTCAATCGTGCCAAGACAAAACCGCATCACAGTGTCCAATTCAAACTGCGTGGTCTTGTACCCATTTCTGCCCTATGACTTATGCAGGACTTGGTGACTTTTTCCACTCCTGGGGAGGGAGAGGCTCTGTAGTTCCAACAGCTCAGTGGATCTCATTAGCCCAGGTGCAGAGCAACGCAAACATAACTCCAAATACTATTTCCACACACCAATCTTGCTGAGCTGCCTATAGGAAACAGCCTGGATAGCATGGAACATAGAGGATGCAGTAGTGCTGGGTGCAGATGCACCTTCATAATCCTTTTATAGCGCAGATTTTCAGCTTTTAAGGTTTTCCCATCAGCCCACTCACCCACACACCGCCAGTTCCGAACTCATCTTTTAAATGAAGGTGATAGGAAGTTAATCCAGTTTTCATTTTTCAAAGTCTTTAGTTTATTTTAAATGAATATAGCTATAGTCATCAATATCTTTATAAAATCCAATAACTAGCTTTAACACCTCCTCCCTTTGCCATCCTTTTCAAGTAATTAGGATTCAGTAATTGTGGCAAATAACTGTCCTTCTCACTGGAACAGGGACAAACCGACGTGACCCATACCACTTTCTGGCAGTTTTCAATGATTTACTGAGGGTGTACACAGCTTTAAATGCACACTGAACTATGATAATAAACTCTGGTAACTGCAACAACCCTTCCTTCCCTTGTTTCTCTGCTACCTGCCACCAGTTTTATTTATTTTTAATTGTAATCATGCATGTAGTACTTCAGGCTAGGTTCCAGGTCTGTAAGTGAGCATTGGACATGTTCCCTGGGCAATCCTTGAATAAATACACCAAAGACACACCTTTGTTATGACCCTGAATCTTGTTATGCCTAAAATAAAGGTGCAACAGTCACATAGTATAAATCTCATGAATTAAGGATCAGCTGAAATTTCCTCACTTTCTATACAAAGCCTGTTGAGATTACTTACTCAGGCCTTTCAGTTAAGTAAATGCTATTGCCTCACAGTTTGACCTATGTAAAAACTGGAAACCATGTGACCCAGTTCATGGTAATTATTCATTAAATCTGGCATCCCCTTTTTCTTAGACTTTCCCTTTCATTTATTGCTTCCTCTTTGTGGTATCAGTCATTTATCTCTTAGTTCACTGGGTCTAGCAATAATAAAGATCAACGTTCTAATTTTTGAAGCCACAACTTTTAGGTAGAAAATACAAAATAAGTAATAAAATGATCTCTATATGATAGAGCAACTTTGTGGGCTGCTTTGTGTTAAAAAGATTTGAAAACATTTCAAGAAACTATTCTGCAGCTCAAATTGCTTATTAATTCTTCTCATTCTCCTTATTAGCATGTACAGACAACAAAGTGGCTCAAGGACACAGCTTGCTAAAGCAGTTCTGTTCTTGGTCAGCCAGTGTTTGAGATAAAACACAACGATGCATCATGTTCTTAAAACCTGGTTAGGGGAACAGATCTGTCCTGCTCATATTTTTGAAGTTTTTCTTAAATGTCAGTGCTTTTGGGGAAGCTGATTTACAAAAATAATAATAAAAAAAAATTATTCACATCTCCAGCATTGAGTCAAACATACATTGCTGGAGATGTGAATAATTGCTATTGACTGACCTGCTGGTTTAGTCTCCCTTTGCAAACATTTTGCAAAATCCTGGGAACAAGGTCAATCCGTGAGAAGAAAATATTATTTAACTAAACGTAATAGCAATCAGCCTTGTGAGACATAACACTTACAACAGAATTAGACATATCAGGAGCACCTCAGGAGAAAAAAAATGGTGTGCTATGGGGCAAGAAGACAGAAAAGTACAAAAATATTTAGGTTTGCATCAGGAAACAAACATTACAATTCCCAGAGAAACTGACACTTGAGATTGTGTACATCTCTGTTCAGGGCACCCTCACTGAAGGGGGACTATGAGACCTATCTGGGGACGCCCTCCCATCCCTTACAGCTCTGTCACAACTTACTGCTCCGTAGGTCCCTTATCAATAGTGGATCAGCAGTAAATTCATGGCAGTAACATGCTCATCTGCTCTTGTCATTAGGAGAGGAAATAGGCAAGATATATATAGACACACACACACCTATGCAGGTTTTCCCTCTGTAAATATATATTCAAATTCTTTTATATTTTCCTGTCATACTGTTTTTCATATATAGATGCAAAAGATGTGTAACACGCAATTAGTTCTTTCACACCAGAACACTGCATGAAACAGAGTAACTGCACTAAAAATGCTTTTGATATTTATTTGTTTGACAATGTAGAGATCAAAATGACTGTTGTACATAACCCAAAATCTCAGAGCAGTTGCTATTTAATTTCCCTTAAGAAAGGAGTGGTGGGTATCATAAAAACAAAATTCCAACCTCACGCATTCTAATATGTGGGAAATCTGAAAAACTGTCATTATACCATGTGACATAAGCAGTAACAATTACTGCCACCAGTAAGTCTTTTATTTAGGTATTGTGACTGCATCTTTTCTAATCCATTTGTATTTTTCACTCTCTTGTTCCAACACTGTGATTTCATTTTAATTCCCCACTTTCAGAACTGAGCAACATAAAACCTTGTCTGCAATGGGGCTCTATAGCTATCACCTTTGGGCACTACCATGCTGTGTGGCTGCAGAGGAACCACTACGGAAAATGTCAAAAAAGGGTTAAATGTCATTGCCCCCTACTAGCAGGGCTGGAGCTTCTCAGTTCAGACAGCTCGGTGACCCAAGGGCCCATCTTAACAGCCCCAACAGCCCTTTCCAGACAAAGCTGGGTTCCTCAGCCTAAATACAAGATGCCATCCACCAGCAACTAGGGGGTGGTAATGAACAGCTGCACTGCCATAATGCTTCTAAAGATTCCAGAAACTTCCAGAAAGGCATGTTTTAAAGCCGCCCTTACCAGCGGGAAGGGGTTTTGCTGCTTAAGGCTGCAGTTGCAGAGTACTCCTCTGTTCCCTTTACCTACATCTCTACATAATTACTGCACATAGCACCTGCAAAAGTGAAAACAAACACAGCTCCAGATAAAACTGCCTGTCTTAAAAATCTTGTCTAGAAGAAGTTAAACATTTTGCAGCAAAAACTGAAGATAAGTGACCAAGGACAAAATCTTTACAGAAACAAAGCTTCAACTCTACACCATTCTGTCAGCAGCTTTCTTATTTAATTGAGCCCCTATACAACCAACATCAAAGATACAAAGCTATTTTGTACTGAAAATATTGGAAGCATGTTAGGAAGAGGTGGCAAACAGAAAGGATCTGTCAAAGGTAACAGATGTATCAAGGGCAGCAAGCACTGTGAAGAAGGCGTTAATTATCTATGCTGAAAAAGAAAAGGTGTTTGAAAAACAGAAACTGTTTTCAAGAGATTCAACATATTCCTATTGTGCTCAGGAGAAAAAGCTTCCTGCACCTTAGAAAATATTATTTTGAGTATGTGGGTTAAAAAGAATTTTTAGGCGAGTTTAAACACAATGTAGGGAACACTCTCTTTAAAAATGATTTTAACTTCAAAACCTTTACTTTGTCTCGCAACCAATTGCAATCGTAAATTGCATTCTTTATTCCTACTTTTAATGGAATGGGTAACTTACACAACCCAGTGGAATCTCAAAAATAACAGGAAAAGAAGAACACCTTTTTGAGCACCTTTTTGTAATTTAGCACCACTTCTCACAGTACTTTCAACTCCCACCCTACAAGAACTGTTTCATTTTTCTTCTTGCTTTATCTGAAAAAATTGGTGCTTTTTGAAAAAATACCAGATCACACCAAGGCAAAATTTATCATCATAAGATCTACCCTACATACATCTTATGTTCTTCTATACTTGTTTTCTAGATTGTATATAGTACTACTTGCTCACAACCCAATTCTGAGTCAGAAGAAACTGATTCTTTATTATACCTGTGCCTCCTCTCTCCACCTTCCCTTGTAGGACTGGAGAATTGGGACTTTCTAAAACACTGTTTTGAGAAAAATGATCAGTTAACATAAAAATGACCCTTTTCATCTTCAACAGAAAAAAAATTGGAACAGATCCAAAAGGAGATAAGCAACAATTAAAAGCAAGGAAAGCCTAAGCTTTTATACAAAAAAAGGCTGAAACATATTTTTCTGAAGATTATTAAAACGTACTAAATGCACGTCTGATATTGCACATTCAGCTAAATTAATGTTGCCATAGGAGTGTGCTACGATTAACAAGAGAACCGTGGTGCTCCATGCAACTGTAAATTACGTGGGGAAAGGATCAAGGCAATTGCCAGCAGTATGCAACACACTGTCAAAACCTGGCTCCTCCTCTCCCAAGTAGATCAAAGCTCTTCCTGACATCCTCTTCTTCCATACATCATGCCATATACAGAGACTGGCTAATGCTAACAACATCAGGGCAACCCATGTGGGCATCACGTGGGCATTGTCAGATCCAGCGTACAGGCTTAGAAGGAATGGTTTGCACAACGAACTATCCACATACCTGCCAAGAAACCATGCAATACGAATTCACTGGGCAGTGTTCTGTGTTTCCACCTTTAACTCGAAAGGGTAAATCTGTGCAACAAGACTCAGCTGAACTACTTGAATTTTTTGCCAATGGCATGAGCTTTTCTTTTGAATTATCTTAGGATGTGTCCCCATCACCTCCACACATGGTACAAAGATTGATAAACACTCAGACTGGATTAACTGCTTTAAAAATTATTCAGATGTCACAGCTGGCCAGTTTTTGACCCTTCTGGTATCAAGATTTAAGAGTTGACTGGGAAAGAACAAGTGCTCCAGTCAGTGCCATAACTCCTCCACACTCTTCCAGCTCACAATAGCAATACAATACAGTTCCTCAGAACTGAAGGAAAAACTGTCTCTCACATCTAGCCCAGCTTTACACTGAACATTTCAATGGGGTAGGCAAAAATACCAGCATTCGTAGGAATCACTTCAGTCCTAAGTAGGGTGCATAACAATAAAGGCTTAGAACAACCAACAAAATTTGCATTTTTTTTTTCCATTTTACTTGAGTTCTCTAGACATTGTACGGGAGAAAAGTGAGCATAAGCTCTAAAAACATGTCCTCCAAAAACACACGTTCCATAATTTAAATGCACAAAGCCCAAATCTGCATACAGGAATCAAACAATTAAGTTTTTCAAATGCTTGAACTACTTATACAGCTCAGGACTTTTGCTAACCCAGGCAAATGCACAACATATAATTTTACTGACCACTTAAGCATTTCACTTTTTTGCTATAGCCACAAACAAACAAACAAAGTAATTTAAGTCCAAATTCTTCTCAAAGTTACTGCTAGCAAATAATGGCTCACTTATAAAAGCCTGATTAATTGCAGAATCTTGGCTTCAGAATTCAATTACATGTTACAATATTAAAAATTCTAGAGTCTATAAACAATGACTATGAAACTGTTTATAGCATTTTTAAGTATTTTATTTGAATACTGCAATATGAACTGTAAATGTTCTCCCCTCTCCCCCTCTTTTCTTCTCATTTGTTTGCTGCAGTTTCTTCATGCAAACAGAACAAGAATGACACTAAGGAAAAGAGTAGGGGAGAAAGGATGTGGCAGGCTATTGACATGCCACCTCCTCACAAACACTGACTCTTCACTGTGCTTCATGCCCGTTCTGTGAGTTTTATTCTGAGTCTACAAGGGTGCTTCTGGATAATTACAGGATACAAGCTAGCATTTTTTTTTCCCAGCCTGTTTCAATTTCAAAGTAAACCTCCTCTTCGTTCTTTTATTGTTGTTCTAAGTGAAACAGCAAAACAAATCAATTGCTAACAGCCTTGTGCAGGTTTCTAAACTTAGCGTTTCTGTATGACAGTATGCAGATAAGGTAATATTCAATGTAGCAGTACTTCTTCAGGCAAGAAAACCTAGTACAAATCCTCAACCTCAATGACTACTTTTGTAAAGCTTTCTTCTTTACATACTACATATATATTTACATATACACAAGCACATATGTATGTATGTATTTTACAAGTACCCCAGTAAAGATTTTCTTTAAAACTTTTTCTGAAGAACTCAATCACAGCAGTCACCCTGTTTTCCAATTAGGTTATCCGCACCAATTGTAACACTAAGCTGGCAATCCCAGACACTACTTTTTATACTTATTTTAAGCTCATTTTACTCAGCATGTAAAGAAAGACCTGAACTACAATTCCAAAGGTGAAAGGCTAGAGTTTTAATTTCTGAACTGTGCAGTCCTGGCTGGGCTTTTCAACACTTCAGTGTTTTGCGGAGCCCATTTTATTTCCGTATTCATTTCTACTAAGGCTCCCCTTTTCCCTTACAACAAATAACTGTATTTAGAAAGAAGCTAGTCACCGACAGGTTTTGCTGCAGCTCATTTGTTATGTCTCACTCTGAGCTTACAAACAGCTGTCCCGTGCATCTCCACGGGATACAATTTTAGTCTAGACAGGGGAAATCCAAGCTACTGCTGCCCAAACAACATAAACACAGGAAGATTTTCAATCAATCATTTCATTAATAGAAACACGTCTAATAATATAAGGGGAGGGTGTTTTGGAAGAAAGCCCATTTCAGAGCCTGAAACGGCATAATTGCCTGGTATTGTTCTTGTGCTAGGCAGGGCTATGGAACGACACTCTCACAAACCAGATTTTGGTGCTGTGGTACATTTCAATAAAATAAGCCTTGTTTCTCCAACACAAGTGGCTTTTAAGACCACTAACAACTTTGAAATAAATGGTAAACAGACTAAGTAAGACTTGCAGAGCGCTGGCATTCATCTCTGCTTTGATACAATCAGGTCAGTGCCCACACAAATATATTTCTAGCACGACCATTATTTCTGGTTTTCTTCAAGCTGTTTTACTTGGGAAACACCATTAAACCCAGCAGCTACTAACATACTAATACCTTTCTCCTGCTCTCATCTGTGCCAGCCTGTTGTCTGTCCTCAATCATATAAATGTCTAGAAATAAGCTGCTTCGAATGCAGCTATTCCTGTGCTACATTTCTTAGAGAAAAACACTGTGGTCTCCCTTGTTATGTTTGCAACATCCACACACTAACTTGTCAAAAAAAAAAAAAAAATCAAAATGAAAAGCATTGCAATGCTTTTTCTTCAAGAGGAGGAAGGGGAAGAAGCTATTATTTGGACCACGTTTTATTTTTTATTCCTGAGTAATAGCTGTCCCTTCATCAAGAGGCTCAGTTTACTATCCTGATCTCAGATCAACTTTTACCAGAGGGTGTCAGTGTAACAGTGTAATGATATAATGGGGGGAGGACAGGGAGAAAACGCATGAAAAAATAACGATTAAGTTTTATTTTTAGATGCTACATTTATATTAAAAGTAAAGAAAGAAATGCTTCCTTTCAAAACCGATTTCACTGCAGATTTCACTGCAGATTTATTCTGCAAAGATCCTCCAACTGCTTGTTTGTGCCAAGTAATTAATTTCAATTTCTGTTTCCCAAGCCTATGTATCTTCTGTGAGCATACACACATGCACACAAACATGGACATACAGTAAATGCTTTGTATATAGATCTTTTTTCATCGTTTTGACAAAGTGAGACTGTCTCTTTAATTCAAATTTCCCAGTGAACAGTTAAGAGGCTCTGTGGACTCCAACTTATTAACCTGTGCCAATTTAACTAGTATTACTCAAGAGGTTCGAAAACCTAAAAATAGGTGTTAATCTGTGCAGACTGACAGCAACTTATAAGTACCCGCCCCGCTATAACTTCTGTCCCTCCTACTCTTTGAAGGGGGGCAAGTACAGCACACGGGGAGGCAAGAAAAGGACAGTCTCCATGGTGTGGTTAGTGTGTGTGTGTGTTTTGTTTGTTTGTTTCCACTTGCCTTTTCTGAAAGGAAAAAAAAATCCGCCAAGTGTTATTTAGTAGAGTTCGGCTTGATAACTTGTTTCTGTACTAGCAAGCAATGGCTTTCTGAAATCAAGAACTGCTTGAACGTCTACCAAATCATTCTGCCGAAGTGATAAAACCCTTTCGTTTTAAATACCTTAAAAATAAACATGCTTTAAAAATCCAGTTGCCTTAGTCCTAAGTCTAGTTGGACACCACTTCAAGTTTTAAACGTGCAACTTTGCCTTTTCAAAAGCTGTAACATTAATTAATAACCTAGTTCGGAGTCTCTCTTCACCAAAGCACAAGGTACGTGCCTGTGCCTACGCAGGTACATCCTCTTCTTCCCTTGCTCGCTTCCTGACCATAAGCCTGGCAGTTCTGTGCCATGGAGACAATCCTGAGTTATGTCTCCTTTATTAAACACAAGAAGAATTAAATGCTGAGCGAAAAGCAGCCCAAGTTGTGGCTCGCAGCTGTAGCAGGGCCCCTGGAACCAGACCCTACAAAAAGGGGGTTAAAATAAAGAGCCGGCCGGGACAGGCTGATAATTGAACTGCCAGATTAAAAATATGCACCGAAGTAGGTTAGGTCTTTCCGTATATAACTCGTACTGCCCGGGATATGCTGGGCTCTGTTAAAAGGAAAGACCTATCGTTCCGAGCGAGCCCCTGCGGGGCAGATTTGCAGGAAGTACCAAAATACTGTACAACAACTCTGTTGCGGCCATTGTTAACAGAAGGAAGTAAACAACACTGGGCTAAGGCGCTTGTGCGCGGCTGGAACAGGGAGGGAACAGCGGAGCCCCCGCCGGGCCGGGCCGGGCGGCCTCGCAAATGGCGGCGCCAATGGCGGCCCGCGCGCCCCT